>OMPJ01040589.1:0-36727 GCA_900312935.1 Carapus acus
TCTCTCTCTCTCTCTCACACACACACACACACACACACACACACACACACACGCGCGCACACGCGCACACACACACACACACACACACACACACACACACACACACACATCTATCTATCTATCTATCTATCTATCTATCTATCTATCTATCTATCTATCTATCTATCTATCTATCTATCTCAGAGCTATGATTAAAAGCAGATGGTCCCTGAATATACAGTATACAGGTTCAATAGTGCTTCAAAATTGTTTGAAGAACCACACCGCTGTGGAGATGGTTGTGGAAGCTGCCACAGATCTGTGGCATACCACCGGAGGCTGACACAATTAGATGACGCTGCCACGATTTGTGCTTGCCCCCACTGCCAAAATGCAGCCTGACAAAACGAACCACAAATAAGTTAGCAGCAACATAAAAAATAATGCACATGGAGTAAATGCAACATCTCACAAAGGTGAGGGGACCTGAAACACAAAATGTTCAAAGCAGGGGTATTTTTCTAAATACCTGCAGACAAAAGCAAATGTTTAAATACATTGGAAAAGTTTCACTGCCAGAGGAAAGCATGGAAAAGGGGTAAGAAAAGCCTACGATTACTTGAATTAAGTAAAAAAGTGAACCTGGTGTTTGCTGAGTTTGTGAGAAATTCATCTTGGCTTACTCAAATGTTGACCGGCTTCTGTAAGCAGTCATTGCTTTTGGTTTCTTTGCTGGTATGGAATATAAACCAAAATCCTTAAACATATCTAAGTCAAAGAGAAAATATCACGTGTATTTTCTTCCTGTTTTTCCTTTTCCTTCTCTCTCCCCTCACTGGAAGTTTGCACTAAACTTCGAATATACATTGAAAAGCCCAGACAGGGCTGGTAATGAGGATGTGATCCACAGGCGGACCTGCCAGCTGCAGAGTGTGGGAGTGAGAGAGATGGAAGGAAAGGCCGACAGAGGGAGGTGAGGGAAAACGAGCGCAGATGAGTGAAGAGAAAGTGAAAAGAGGGGATGGAAGAGGCAGCCGGGAGGAAATGGTGAAAAGGGAAACAGGGTGAGCGAGAGGGCATCTGACGGGCAGCGGGGAAATGAGAAGCAATAACAGCGTCTGCAGAGCTTTGGGAGCCCCACCAAGTCTCCTTCTGGGCCAAGCAGCAGCAGATGCGGCGTTTACTCACTGCTACAGAGTAAAAAGAGCCACATCATTCGAAGAAAAAAAAAAAAAACAACAGCAAACTTCTAACCAAATTTGCATCTTGGACATTGAAAACAGAGTCACACCAGCGACCCTGTCTTGTCCAAATGAGGTAGTATTTGTTTTTGCAGGAGCATCTTTTGTCTGTGGCAAATGTTAGAATATAAAATATGCATACTTGATAGAGCGCTCAAAGAGTGGAAATGCTGTAATCACTGCTGCCCGCAGGGAGCCAATCAGTCAGCCAATCCTCACCCCATAACATAAGCGGCAAGGGAGAATTAATCATCCAGAATAAAGTGAAGTCTGCATTTTCACTTTGTCATTTTTCACAGTGACACCCAGAAAACATGGCCAGCGGTGATGATTAAGCACATTGTATCTGACACCTAATAAGTCTGAGATCTGATCGATGGTCCAGATAGAGGGCAGAGTGGGCAAGGAAAAAAATTCTTTCCAGCTCTGTTCTGTTTCTAATACTTTTTTTCTTGTGTCTCAACTCAAATCCAAACACATATTTTTTGGGAAAGGGAAAAGAAATAATAAAAAAAAAAGACTGTGTCAGCCCAATGCGAAAGTGTGTGTGGGTGTGTGGAAGACGGAGAGGTCCTTCTGGAGCACATCCTTTGTCTGCGAGATACAATACTGAGACTAACCACAGAGCATCCCCTTGAATATTTGGATGGTGCCTCAGCTGGGATCAGTAAGAGCAGCATATGAAATTCTTCCTGTTGAGTTGAACTTCACTCAACTGTTAGCATAATCATACCAGAATACAAAAATGAATACATGTTTAATAACGAGAGAAACATTTCATGGTGCCACTCTGACACTCAAGCTCCTGCTTTCAACAAGAGAGTCAACAGGAAAGACAACGATTGCTTTCATATCATTGTCAGTTACGTTAAATGAGCGCCTCACCTCACTGCTGGCTGCTGGTTTGCCTTTCTGCAGGCAGTAATCACAGGAATTGCAGAGCAAACATTTATTAGGTTTCTCTTTCTTCGTCTTCCTCGTCTCCTTCTTTCAGCTGCTCACTTTCAAGTGCAGATCGTCCTTTTCCACTCACTTCTATCCTTCCAATCATCGACTGAAACACCAACTACCTTAATGTCCCCCTGTACAATGTCCATCCTGACTTCCTCATACAGTACCATACTTCCTCATTTGACTTAGACTTAGACTTAGGCCTTATACGTCATTGCTATGAAGAACGGGTCAATGAACAATGAGACTGCATATCAATCATACGATTGATACCAGTCGTAGGATTTGTAGCCTATCATATGTTCTCTCCACGTCAAAGACACAGTAAAACTTCATTAGGATGCAGGCTGACCTTCTCTCTCTCCCAGGCATCTAAATTCCTCCACATCTTGTCCGGAACAATTGCCTTGCCAGTCTCCACCCTTTTCATAGTTTCCCCTCACTTCCTTCTTAGGTACTTTTGCAATTCCTTCTCCACAACCATTCCCTCACCTGTCTTCCTCTCCCTCTCATTCTCCTCATCCATTAGATCCCATCTCCATGTTTCAAGCACACACAGTTCTCTAACACACACTGCTCAAATTACAGTCCAGCAAATATGTCCTGAATGTTAAATGAATTGTTGTTGAGCTTTGATACTCATTTTCAAAACAGGATCAGCAAACTGAGTCAATGACTGACTGGCCCTTTAACCTGATCATTATACTGTTGCCTTTGTGTTGTATCCTTGGCATCCATACTGCTGCACCATAGTATGGCTAACAATGATGATTTCTTCTGTCAGAGTAGAGACAAGGACGCAATGCTGAGGATGTCAGAATTGTTGTTAAATAATGAGACAATGTCCACAGCAGAATAAAGGGAGGAGGATAGAAAAGGCAGAATTTTGTGAGAAAGCACAAGACAGATGGGGAAAAAAGGACAGGCAGGGACATGGGATAAAGGACAAAGGTAGGAAGACTGAGATGTAAGCAGGGACGCTGGACAAAGGACAAAGCCAGGAAGACTGCGATAAAAACAGAGAAACAGTTGAGAGATACAGGGACAGCAAATGTAGCAAGAGAGACAAAGCCTGAGAAAGAGAATGATGGTAATGGGTTTAGTGAGTTAAGACTGACAGAGAAAAAGCGAGGATGAGGATGAGTGACTGAGATAAACAGAACACCACAGCATGCGTCTGTGCATGGTCTGCAGTGGTCCTGTCACCATCTCAGCTGGTTGCTCAGGGTGAACGGTGAGGATATGATGGTAGAGCGTCACAGAGCTTGGTGCTAAAACGAAGGAGCAATCTGTCTCATATGTGGACAAGGTGGTGATAGGTGGTGAAGATCATTGTCTGCTATCAAGACAAACTTTGATGTGGGCAAACAACTGTTTGGTCATCGAAACCCAGAGGTTGTTATTTATTTCATTGCACAATCTGTTACCTGTGTGGCATTTGATTGTGAGTGCCATTGTGGAAATGTAACACTTAACCTCTCCAAGTTGGATGGTGAGAGAGATGAGATGTGTGTGTGTGCGTTTGTAGGTATGTTTCTTATGATGTAAAAACAGGAGCAAACAACTCACCCAACCATTGCATATGCTATGCTATGCTGTTTCCATGGCGTAACCATGGCATCACGATATTCCTGTATCCTGTTTACACTGCAACAGAGGCACTGGCGTTTTTTGATTTGACATTTCAGTTGCAGCACTACATATCTAATGACAAAGGCACACAAATACACACACATAGAAAAACACACACAAACACACAGAGCAAAACATTCCACAGTATCATTGAGAATTCAGTACAATATGAATAGCGAACACAGTAAATTTGTTTCTCTTTACAATCTTTCTCATCTGAACCAACAGCCGTGACGTCTCACGCTCAAACATATGCCTGTATGTGAAATATGTGCATCTGTTAAGATTAATTATTATATCAGCATACGTTTTTGATGGCCTCAAAGCTTTTTATTCAAGCTAACGTCACATATCCCGCAGAACGGATGCCTGCCCGCTGAGCACTTGAGCTTTTGTTTGCTTTTTATCCATTAAGCACAGTGTGGTAGGAGTGACCGGGTCTATTGACGCTGCACAAGGACACAGTGTAGTTAGTGGTGATTTAGGGCGCAGAGACTGGTGATATCTGGCTGTCAGGGACATGAACATGTTGAAGTGTGTGAGTGAGTGAGTGAGTGAGTGAGTGAGTGAGTGTGGAAGGCTTTGTGGTGTGTGGTGTGAAACAGAGCAAGGGGGCATAACCTCTAAGGAAACCTGTTCAGTGTGATAAGACAGACAGGTTCAGCTGTTGTTTTCAGAGCTCCACGCTTGAGACATCACAGAGTCTGTGACGGTCTTCAGTCGACCTGAGCACTGAATCCAAATTGAAGCTGAATCATAGAGATTGGACTGACATGCATCATCCACTGCCTCGGAAAGCCCTCTCTCGACTTTATTGCTCACACTTCCCACCACCGTACTTTTTTACTGCCTTCGTCGGCCCCTTGGTTTCAGCACCAAACGTCTGAAATTTCCTGCCATTCCATGAGAATTGAGGATACTTCCTGTATAAAGAGCATAATATTTTTAAGAGCCATTGAAGTCCGTCTGCTACAGCTTGATTATATCTGAAGTCTTTAATAGAGACGGATACGCAGCATCCTCATTTTGGCAGTGATGTCGAGTGACTATTAAACATAGAGGTGCTGAATGAGAGACCTGGAATCATAAAAAGCATTATATCAATACATTATTACACTATCATGTAACACTGTTACATTAATACAAAGTTTCTATCAGTCTCTGCCAGGGAGATGATGGCAGCGCTACTGTCATTTGCCCGGGTGTCCTTTCACTTGTTTCATTTTCAGCACAGATGACTGCACTCACAATCAATCCCCCTCTCATGGTCTCTCTGCTTCAGCTCGCTCAGCTTAACAACAAAGTCATCAAACCCGTTTGTTTTCACAGCTTGTTGGGAGAGAACCGTGAGCTTTCAAAGGAGTGACAGCTGAGGAAGACTGGACAGACATTATGCAACAGACAGAGGACAAACTCAAGGACATTGAGCATTCAGGATGGTTATGTCTTTGACTGTGATTAGCAAAGACGTCAAAATGATTTACAATTCTAAACATGAAAATTCTTTGGTGAGATGTCTAGAGGCACAGCGGGTACACCAGCACAGGATACATTCTTTTAGTTTCACATTTTGATGACAATCCCCAAAATGACTAATGAATTTTTGGTGACAGGTAAGGATCACCTTTGGATGACATTTAGACTTGAACGCTCAGTTTATCCTTCGTCTCTGTTTGCATAACACGTGTCTGCTCCAACATGCTCGATATCTAATCCCAAGCCTCGGTGCGCCTCAGAGCCACGGAGGGAAACAAACTCACCAACTGTTTGTCTGCATCAGCCTAAACAAGATATAATCAGGGGAACTCTTTCCACTAACTGCTCCATTTCAGCTGTTATTGGGGCGGCTGATTCAGCGAAACACTGCTTTATGTTGCAAAAATTCACCTTTCCCTTCAGGAAACTAAAACATGCTTTCCTTGTGCTATTCTGTTGAAAGACTAAAGTGAGAATTGCCCAATCGACACTTCCCCGACTTCCTGCCTCCAAGCGTTCGGAATGGCAACACAACATGTAAACATCTCTGATGGACATTAGGGAAACTGCTCCTCTGTGAAACCCAGCGAAATGGACACCATTCGACCTGAGCGGTCAAATTCATAGATAGGAAAGTCTTGAATGCTGATACGTCAGCTCTTTGGCTGTCTGTCACTCATCACTATCAGCTGATCAAGCAGCTACTGGCCCGTTCATCCACAGTGAGGATGTTTGAAATGCATCATCAGGGGCATTGTGATCTTGGAGATTGTGTGTGTGCGAGCGCTCACGCACGTGTGGTGTGTGTGTGTGTGTATGTGTGTGCGTGTGCGTGTGTGTGTGAGAGAGAGAGAGAGAGAGAGAGAGACAAAGAGAGAGAGAGAGAAACTGAGTTTTTACTTAGACAATGCCCCTGCCAAGTCAATATTGCAAGAATTTATCTATGCAACAGCCTATTGGACATTTTGAAAAAAAGGTATTACGCTTTCACACAAACACACACTCCATTGGATTGTACAAAACCAGCAAGTCCATCAACAGATGGAGATGAGTAACCTGAGGTTCAAATGTGGCACTACAAATGAAGATCAACGCTGAGCAGAATGTTTGGCTGCTCAAACTGAAGCATTATTTCTGGACCTGCCTGTGGCCGCTGTTTGGCTGTCAGCTAATGGCGCTTCTGGCTGGACTCTACACAACAATTAAGCATTTTTTGTACACGCTATTAGCTGCCAAGGTTAAGCTGAATGGAGAGACGCGTTTCTATCGTTTTTATTCTTGTTTGTTTGTTTGTTGTCTCCATGAAGAACCAGCAATTCTGTCACTATTTTCATGCCCGCACAATGGGATTGGAATTATTGCCAATCCCCAAACGAAAAGCCTAGCAAATACCTTTACGCGGTGACTGATGAAGATCCAATATATAATGTAATAGTTGCATCAGAGCAACGTGTGTTTTGTTCTGGTTTATGTATCCTATTTTTTTCCTGTTTGAAGGTTAAAGAAAAGTTTTGGTTTTTCTTTTCCATCACACAGTGTGTGTTTGAATGTTGTTATTGATAGAGAGAGGAGCACAAAATAAGAATTTTCTTCATCCAACTTGTGCTGTATGATTGACACTAACTGAAATATTTTTCTATGCAATATTCTCTGGCTTTTAGTCTCCCTCAATTGTGCTTAAAATAGTACGTATTTGTACATATACTGGTACATGTATTAGTACATATTTCACTAAAACCTGATAAGAACCTAACCTTAATGGTGTGTAATGTATGTTGTTTAATTTCATCTGCAACATTGACATTGGTTTTTATTTTGTTATGGGCTTATTAGCCTGTCAAATGCAAAAGCTTTTGAGAGGCCTGTTGATGATTTTTGCTGTTTTTTTGATGATGGATTTTCTCTCTACAGAATTGCACAGAGGAAGGAGAGGAAACAAGACCAAGACCTGGAAGAGCTGTTCCAGCGTGGCTTCTGAAAAGAACATTTACAATAAAAATGACACTTTATGAGTGGAAAGAGGGAACAGCTGCTTTTTAATGGTTGTGCATAGGATGAGGCCTGGCGGATAAAAGGTCAGGATGTTCACAACCCGTAATGAAATATGGTTCCTACTCTCTTTGACAACATTACACTCCCGCCTTTTATCCTGTACGTTTCTTTAACCCATAATGTCTGTAGGTAGTAACTTTTGAAATGCTAAAAGGTTTGCAACCGAAGCTCCAGCCTAAGCTGCTATTAAACATCACAGCTCGGCTGGATGCTGAGTGCATCGCTGCTGTTATGTGATCCCACGTGCTGTGAGGACGCCTGGGGCGAGATGTTGGTGTGTTGTACGTCTGACAGCGACACGTTGCTGTTTTGTCTTTAAGAGGCTCCTGACTGTCATGGGAACACGACAGCATATCAAACATCACTCACATATAAAATTGCCCCAGCGGAAAAATATCAGCGGAGCTTCAGAGTGGGGATGAGGGAATGCGGAGACAAAAGGAGGCCGTGCAGACGTCTCACTGTCAGGTAGATGCAGAGAGTGAGAAGATGAGGGAGAGAGGAAGAAGTGCTTATTGTAATGTCATCACTTTGGATTTATTCGAAACCCTGATATTACATACAGGCCAAATGTCCTGCTGCTCTGTACTTCATTAATGCAGCACATCTCTCACAATTACGTTTCCATATGAACAAAGCCCCACTCACCACATTCATGCAGTTCTGGAGAGAGAGAGAGAGACTCACCCAATACCTGATAATGCTGTGCTGTGTTAGGCAACCAGGGGGACGAAGGCAGTCTTCTACGATTAAAAAGGGAATTGAAATTGGTTCCAGCAGTCGCGGTGGGTGGGGGGGGCACAGGAGCAGGGTGGTGAGACAAATTGGACACCAGGGTTGTTCATTTTGCCTAAGTAGAGGTCTGATATCTTGGTCCTGTTTGTCAAGACAGAACGTTAATGATCCACTTGACAAAGTGCAGAGAGGCGAAAGCGTCGCCGTTAATTAATTTGTCAGTGGTGGTATGGGGTGCAAACACAAGAGGCAGCAGAATCAGATCCAAAATAACTTTAATACAGTCTCTGCTGTGACTGCCTCAGCTGTCTTTTCAGCAGAAAACCAGAGGCATTGCCCTCACCCCACCACCCTCCTGCCAATCCCAGTAGGTCGAGACAATCGTCAAGACTTCGTCCTCCAAAGGGGAAAGAATAAAGAAAACCTTTTATCAGCTTGATTTAGATGTCCAGGAGGACATCTTGTATGCAGAGAGACAGTCAGACTGACTCACGCACAACAGAGGATAAACTCCAGAATACTAAACAACCTGCAGTCTGTGGCCTTTTGGTCTCAAAGGGAGTTGAACCGTCAGGTTGACATCGTGCAATGGCATTAGTGAAAAAAGAGTAATAATTGTATTCTAGGCATAATTGTATTCTGTAATAATTGTGTTCAAGGCAGACACACTTATATGCTGTATGTGTCACTAGTATCACAATTAATTCAAGAAAAAAGAAAAGGAGTTCAATGCCTTTGTTTTTTGGGATAGTGTCTTTTAGTAGCTTGTAGTAGCAAAGTCAACTCCTGTCCTGTCTTCAGAATGATTGATATGTCCTCACTGACTCTGAAAAACAATATTACAAGATCAGGAAGGTTGCATATCATGGTACGGGGCCACCAGAGTTCATTAGATACCGCTGGATACTTCTGTGCCAGTTGCCTGGTAAATCATGTATTGGTAGTTTGTTACAGGCAAATTCATATTTTTGTTGTTTGTTCCAAGCTAAATTGTCTTCGTTTTGATGGCTGATAAGAAAGCCAGTGAGGTGCTGCTATGATGATGGATCTCATTGTTGTTCAAGGACAGGTACACCATTCAAGCAGCACTACTAGTGTCCATAGCCATAGGCAGAAAAATTTGAGCGCAAGTCTCTCATGTTGGTGATTGCAATCATCATGTCTGATTGCAACCTGATGTGTGTTACCTTAGTTAAGAGATGTGGTTTGAGTCTCAACACTTTGGCAGTCTTTATTGACCCCTTACCAACCACAGTGCCCCACGTCGCAGATAATGTTCCTCCTTGTCCTGATTGTTTGTTTCTTTGTTTGTTTCTTTGTTTTTTTTTTCGTTTTTTTTTTAAATGTGAGTACAGTTGTGGTTGTTGACCCAGAAGACAGGTGTACCACAGATTTCATGAACAGAGCTGACATCAAATTTCAGTACTTTTAGGGTTTTGTTGTCATTTTCTCAACTATCAAAAGAATGGTTGTCAGCTTAAACCTAATTTTTCCTGTGAAGATGAAGGATCTTGTACCCGAATTGGCCATTGTACTTTCTTTTCGTTCTTTGTTTGGACTTCTGTTGTTGCATGCTGGCTATTACAGCGACCCAAACACAGAGATTGTGCAATGCAAGTAGGAATTACCGTTTGAAACATCTGACCCTGAGGTGCCGTGGAACATGAGTAGGTTGGAAGCTCTTTGACACCGTGACCCTGCATGTCTGACATCATGATCCTCCATGTCTGATCTCGTTGTCTAGGTTTCCCCTCTGCCTCTTTGCCATGGCTGCCAGGGAGATTAAAGTCAGTAATACTACATATCCTCTATCATTTTTGGGGTACATGGTTTATTGTCCTCACGAGTCTTTATTAGCGAAAGGCTTCAGAGGATGGAGGCTTTGAAAAAGAACAGCAGCAGTAAATAAGTCAGAGTGAGAGATGAGACCGCTTCATTTTTAAGTTTTCAGCACAGTTGGCATTTTAATGAGCTAAAAAATATCAAATCATTCCAGCGGCCAGGAATGCCCATTCATTCTCACACATGATGAATGCTCCACAAGCAGAGTTTGCTGTTTGCTCCCAAATTATGCCGTGCACGTTCCTGAATTTTAAAGCCATTTTTATGCAACACTGCAAGACTAATGTGACACATTTAGATTAAATATTAACAAGGATTCCTTGACACATCAGTTCAGTAAATATGCTGCAACCAACAGTTCAGAACTGTCTGATTTAGGCGAGATATATTCTATCAAATACACAGACAGCACCTGGATATTTTCACAAATGAGTATCTGTAGAACCAGGCGGAAACCTTTGGTCGGGGAGGACTGTGCAAAAGGTTAGACCAGGCCTGACCTTTCATCCTAGTAGACTAAGTTTATACTTTTCTCTGAGTGCTGCAGAGCCAGAGGTCATCCATCTAGACCCATGTGATGCGATATCATAACCTGTACGGAACGGTGGTGTATAGATGTTTGCACAATGCCCAGGGGTCCATGTCTGAGCTGACCTCTGTGCATTCGAGCTACATCGACCCACCAAGACTCTGAATACGGACCGAGGTGGACACATCTGAAAATCAGCATTGTGAAGGTCAGCTGCCTCCATTATCAGCAAGTAGCCTACTCCAGCCTCATTAAACCCTATCTTTCCCGAAGCCTTGCCAAGAAGGCCTACAAACACAACGGATGATTCAACCTGTAACCTCTGAATCACTATTCTAGGTTGTGTGTCTGTGTGTGTTGTTATGTGCAGATTGAACAGTTTTCATCTGTATGCAGTTGAAATGTCTGTACTGTGGGGCTTTTCACATGCAGGCCAACTTGTCTTGATATCGGGAAGGAAAATGGAGGTTTTACCTAAAAGAAAAACACTGTAATGCTTCACTTTCAACACCCAGCCCTTAAATATAACCAATGCAATCAAACTCTCAGATCAATTATTAGAGTGAGCACGCTGGTGCAGCAGAAACACAGAGGGGCTGAGGCAGCAAGAGGCCCTATCAGTAACGTGAGCTGTTTCTACCCCACAAATTGGCTCCTTAGAGCATAACATGATGCTACAGTGTTTTCATATGGGGTGAGATCTCAAGCTTACAGTTGGATTGTCAAACTTCTGCATCCAGATGAATTCTATCTTACCTGCACACAGTGGAACATTTTATTATTGCAGCTCATTTCACAGCAGGTTACTGATCTCTATATGCCAAGTGTGTGTATGTATTTACTCCATGCATTTCCAGAGGTGCTACATTTGTCTGAATGTTTTTTTTTCCCTTACCAACCAAAGTTCCATTAGATAACACCTGTGTATCTAAAGGAACGTTGTAGAAAAAAAGTGTAAAACAAAGAAGAAGAAGAGGGGTGTCTTTCCTTGTGACCCTTTGATTTCAAATGTCAAGCTGCCACAGTAACAGAGTGGGAATACATACAAATATATGCAGCGCACCCAATGAGTGGTCAAGATCTGAATACCTGAATAGTGTCACGTTCAAATAACCTCAAAGAAAGACAAGAAATTGATCTCCAGCGCTGCTTTGTCTGTCAAGGCTGAGTCACAGAAGAGACAAATGACAATTTACCAATTTGAGGGTAGATAAGGGAGGCACTGCTCATGCGCTATCGTACATTTAGTATTCATAGAAAATTTTGAAAATATCACTTCCAAACAGCCTCCAACAGGATGAAGTAAGAAATGTACTCAAGCACTTTCTGTGAAATGGTACCTATCAACACCCCCAGGCAAAGATTTATTTCTGGTGTTTTTTCTGGATTATTTGCAGTTAACCAACGTGGATGTCACCCTCTGCCAGGCCCAAAAGGCCAGTAAACTAATGTACCTACCACATAACAATAACCAAGAATTTTGGCAGAATCCACCGCCATAGTTTTCTTGTTATGGGCCAAAATCGGAAAGTTCCCACCTTGATAATTCCCATGCAGATAATTCTCATGTGTCCCCTGTCATTAGTATAGCCAGTACCCCTTACCAGGAATAGAGATTAGCAACCTCAAACCATGGCAGCGAGGTCTGACCACTATTAGTTTGGATTTGGCCTTTCTGTCATGCCAGAAAAAGCATAGGGACATTTGTGCATCACCAAGCTGAAATGATTGACCAGAAATTTGCTAAAGACATGATGATTAATGTATTTAATGTATTGACTAACCCAAGCAGGACACCTATACTGGACATCAGGAAAGTGTGATCCATAAGTAATATCTGAATTAATTATGAGCATTCATTATAGATCGTAAATATGAAGAAACAGTGGTCTGCATGCACTTCAATGACATTCTAATTAAGTTTGTAACAGAGGAAAGCAGGGCAGCAGGAGAAGGAATGAGAAAGGCTGTGTGAATACACAGTTGAGTAGATGGATGTCGGTGCAAGGAGAGTTAAGATGATAATAACTGAGAGAAAACCTGTAAGAGGCGCAATTATATTGCTTTTCCATCTGTGTGGCGGGGAGGGCTGAATAATTAATAGGACAATGGATGTGAGGAGGTATTAGATGCATATCCCTTCAGTTCTAATTATTCCCCTTAAATAAAGGTGGAGGGGCCAGAGAGAAGTGACTAAAGCAGACAAAAGTATTGGCATGTATTATCAGAGTAAGCGATATAAAATGGGATGTGATGGTGGGACGCATACAGTCTGGATAGATGAAATGCCATTAGTAGAGTTTGCATATCAGATACAAAAGTGGTAAGAGTAAACCGTAATTCACTGTCAGTCATGAGTTTACCAAGACTGTCAGTGAAACTCACCAGACAAAAAAGCCTCTGGAAAACAAACAAAAAATAGGAACAACATATCGGTTTTCATCGACAGGGGTTGAGACTTGATTCAGAGGCACATATTTAATCACTCACAGGCACCTGGGTTGTGTGTAAAATATGAGGTTTTTTTTTTCTGCAGTCTGTGTGTGTGCACACACAGGAGTGTGTGTGTGTGTGTGTGTGTGTGTATGTGTGTGTGTGTGAGAGAGAGAGAGAGAGAGAGAGAGAGACTAGCTGAGAAGCTTCACAAGTGATAGGAGTGAAGGAAAGCTGGAGACCAGTGACAGTGACCGAGTAATGACTTGTAATGGGCTCATATACACATACACTTTCCTTGTCTCTGCAATTTGCAATATGCCAGTGGGATCTCTAGCAAAGAGATAGTGATAGTGAGAGAGAGAGAGAGAAAGAGAGAGAGAGAGAGAGAGAGAGAGAGGGGGCGGGGGGAGGGAGATAGAGACAGAGAAAAAGATAACACAGAGAAAGAACGGAAGAGATGGAGCAGATGATGAGGAAAGCAACACCAGGTGAAGAAAGAGACACAGAGAGAAGCAATATAAGACATATAAAGAGTAGCATTTAACAATGTCGAGGACAGCGCCTCTGTTTGAATCATCATTTTGTCCAAGTCCGCTAATGCTGTTGAAATTGCAAACAGCTAAACACACATGTGAAAGATGCCATGTGTCTGGAATCTGTTCCTAACGTAAAACAGTCCCAACAGCATTCATCAGCATTCAGCAGACACAGCAATAGGAATGACTATGCCCCTCCGCCTGTGCCTCTACTCTAAATGATTGTGGTTTCTCTTATCTGCACCTCCAGTAATCTCAAATATCCCCACACATCCAAACCTTGGAATAAACATTCATCAGAGGAAAGACCCCCACTCAATGTGATCAGAGTTCAGGGCATCACAAACTACTACCTAATCAACAGTAAACATGCATGCACAAATAAAGTGCAGCAATGGGACTTACCATAATTGGTTTTTGAGGCTTCCTCTTGCATCAGAAGTAAATCCTGATCTCAAGGTAATTAAGGCAAATTGCAACAATTGAGCTTATACTGGAGTGGAATGTGTAAACTGTACACAACAAATTTTACAACAAAAAAAAAACCCTGAGAGCAGCTGTTCCCAACCTTTTTTGCACCGTGGACCGGTTCACGGACCAACCTCCAACGTACGATGGGTAAATACATTGAAATAGAATGATACAACTGGCATAAAAACAAATATAAGAGAACAAATGAAACATTACACTAAATTTGGATGTGCAAGGACTTCAGAGATCCCAGGAATATCATTTTGGGCCCTGAGCTTGTTTCTCTGCAATGAGTCATTCCCATCTAGGGGCAATGGGGACAATAGCACCTGAGGTGCGTTCTTTGTTCTTTTGTTTTTCTACAGAAAGATTGGATAGATGGGAAGGGAACCAGAGATTTCAGTGCTTTTGTGGTGATATTAGGGTATTCTGTCTTGATTTTAATCCAGGGCAGGAGCAGAGTTGTTGTCTGAGACATAGTCAAGCTCCATTCTCCTGGCTTCTTTTTTTTTTTTGACCTCGTGGGATGGGACCGCTGCTGTTGAATACGGCATTGTGAAGAATGATAATGATAAACAATAATCATAATGTTATGTTGATGATGTGGGAATGTCCCAAATTTAGATTTTACAATTTTGGAAAAAGGGACACTAGAAACAATCGTGGCCATTCACCTTGAGCAGTGAGGGCTGATGTCTCTTTGTGTGAATTCACACTGCAACTTTCATTTTATCACTCTCTCATTTTCAGCCTCACTGCTGTTAGAACTCAGGACTAGTGACTCATTGCTACCCATTATGTCAACAAGTTGGTCATACACTGAACACTGCAGCACTTTTAGGGACAACAAAGGGGTATTTAAAATATCCACTTAAGAAATTTCCAATCAATTTCCATTAGTTTACCTTTGCTACTGCAGCAAAAGAAAATGTCATGCCTTGCCCTCATGCATGCGGTGTTGGCATTCAACATCCTGGAGGTCCAAATGAAAAGAGCGGGTGCTGTTTTGGTGCCAGGTGCTCAGTGTGCGGTGTCATTCAAACCTGTGAATTTTGGGGACCGGAATAGACTGTTGAGTGCCCTTTGTTAGAGTGGAGAAATGTTACCCAGATGAAACACGGCAGCTGTCTCCCCTCTCGGCTGCCTGCAGAATTATTGTAGATGGATGGTTGGGGACCATTGCTGCATCAGACCTCCAGTCCAAGACCTGTGATTAGTCACGCAACATCCAGTGTTTCTCCCCAAGGGCTGTTTACACAGCAAAGTTGCGGGGATGAAGGCAGGCAGGGGTGGAATTAACTGGAATAAAATTTTGTGGGGAGCTTTGAACTCTGCCCCCTTGCCTATGCACTTTCACGTTAGACCTCCTCTTTCAAACTAGGTGTTGTCTCAGACTGACGTGCATGGTACGATCTTTCCATTTTAGCAGCAGGACCAAATTCCACAGAGGCAGGAAGAGTGTTAGAGAGAGGAAGAGAGGATGAAGAAGTGGAAGATTGTTGGAGGATACTTTCATCTTTGAGGATATTGTCAGAGGTGCTACGGCCTCTGACCACTCTGCAGACTGGGCAATGGTCAAATTCACCTGGAGGACCTTTGACAATAGGAATCTGGAGGTGGGGGTGTGGGGAACACTGAGTGATGCATAATGAAGGCCAGTTTGGGCTTCTGATAAGATTCCAACAATGTTAAAGAGGATGACCATATTGATCGAAGCTGCCAAATGTCCTCACAGAGGTGCTCTATCGTTGGCTGATTATTACAATGGAGCTGCAGCCCCTTGACAAAATATGAATTTATCTTCATAGCAGGGTCAATAGCAAGCGTGCATCCACACAGCAGGGGGGCAGAGAGAATGCTATTACACATAAAATGGCTTTGTAGCATAACGTAAGCGAAGGCTGATATATACTGTAATTTTATCATGCCTCGGCAATACACCAACAACGTATTAGACACAGACAAATCTTTTCACACTCTTCTGTATCACTTGGAGTCAATACACAAGATTACAAAAATATGCGTACCAGATGAAAGACCAATGTCTCAATTTTTCATTCATGTCATTTTTATATCTCATGTCAATGCAAAGTTTTTGGCAATCCAATAGAGAGTGTGCACTTGTGACATGTTACCCCATAATCGGCTAAGTACTCTCACAATATGGGGTAAGATGTCACAACATGTCCCAACCTGAAAGAGAATGAAATAAAATCCCTCTCACGCCAATAGAGTGAGAGATTGCCCGTCGTTGCTCCATGATACATCAAATCCTTTTGAGATTTCAAATTTGCACAAATTACAGACCTGGTACAATTTCAGGTTTTGATCAAAAGCAATATTTTAAAGGATTCTCTTGAATCCCTTATATGAGTTTGTCAAAAACAGGGTGACTCCAAGTCTGTGAAGTGTGCAACATATATATTTGGCTTTATAGCATTAGAGATTTGGAGAGAAAATGGATGAGGGAATGGGCTTTAGTGGTGCAACAGTGGGAGAAGTTCAGTGGATGGCAAACTAAGGTGAGTACAGCATGATTTTGCGTTGTGGCAGGGCTTTTGAAGAGAACAAAATCATTAAGATGCGATGTTGAGGAGGAATCTTCATTACCAAATAACAGTAGATAGGTTTGTCTTGTCTAGATACCCTATCAGGAGTCAAGTGGAATCGATGAGCAGTTGAGGAGTGAAGACCACTTTCAACTACAGTAAGTGATGGGGCCCACCAACCGCCACTCACTGCCACACATTCCACCTTCTGCCACCCATCCCCAACCCACCACACCCGAGGGCCAACGCTAAACAGACATGAGTAGTAGTAGTGATGGTACTACTAATAATGGCAGAGGTGGCTGTCACAGCAGAAGCAGCAGCAGTAGTAATAGTACAAATGGTAGTGGATACCACAGACAGTCGAAACAATCACCAATTTCAAAATATTTCATCATCAATTTAAAGGCCACATTAGCATTAAGCACTCTTTTCTAACTGAGATGTTTTTGTCGCTCAAAAAAGTTCTTTTTATCAGACTCTGTGAAACAAACGGAATTAGGAGGAATCATATGGCCAAAACAGCTCGACTAAAACACAAAAGGATCATTAAAACACTGGAGCCCCTGTTCAACTGCTGAGTCTGCACTAGGGAGTTGTCCGTTTGTTTTCCCCATAGGAAATCATGGAATCGATAAACTGGTCACATGCCACACTATGTTACTGGGAGTGGAGAGGTGGCTTAGAAAATTAGTGAGAATGCTGTCTGGAACATGGCATTTGCCATTATACCATCATTTAAACACTGTTAATTTCACACTGATGGCAGGGTGACGAGGCAAGTGAATAATGTGCCCACTATGAGAAAGAGTTCAGTGTCTTCGTCAAGGATATCAGGATAAGAAATGACTTCTGCACCTCTCAAGGAGGAATATCTAACCAGTAACCACTATCTCACCAGACGATCCTATATTTCCACAGTAATACTGCCATGCTACTCCACCTAGAGATTAGATTTGGTTCCATGCTCCTCTTGCACAAGTGACAAAGTGTTTTTGTATATAAGTCCTTGTTTCATGACACGAAAGTGAGAGAAAAGGGAGGTCTCTATGAGGGGCATTGAATGTATGAGCACCACATCCTCTAACTGATTCAATGTTCTTCCCCTTTCAATACACAAGTTGCAACTTTATTTTGTAAATTCTTGAGGACGTGGCACTCCTCACTCAAAAAACACCTTTGGTTCTGAATATCCCCCTGAGACTGAGCAATTCATTTTTGTCCTCTGTAGTGGACAAGTGTTTGTTGTGTGAGGTGTGGCATTTTGCTGAATAATTCGCCTTGAAAATGTAGGTTGTTGGTGGATGACATACTAACAGACATACACAGTACTACTAAGCTGCACTTATTCTATTCCGCCATTTTGCACCCCACTGTTCTGGACATCTGTTTGTTGGATGAGGAAAAAATTATTGAATTTCCTCTTGGATTCCCAAAGCCAGATGACTGAGTATTGACCATCTTGTCCCTAAGACGAGACACATGTGTCCCATCTGATCCGAAGGTATTCTCAGAAAACACTGATAAATGAAGGCCCTCGAGCCTTCTCCAGGCATCCTAACAACACACCTTTGAACTTGTTCTTAATTGGGTATCGATTGAACCGAGCAAACACAGCAGCTCCAAGTTTTCTTCTCATTTTTTCTTTTTCTACTTTCTTTTTTCCCCCTTTTTTTTTACCATTGCTTGAAGTATCATGCACATGACATTAGCATTTATGTCCACTCATTAGTCTGTTTTCTGCTCTGGGCTTGGCCTGACCTGTGCATGCAGTCTGTGTGCTGACTTGGAGTTGTAGCCACCCAGGAATTTTGATCTTTGCATATACTGAAACTGTGGTTTGATATGCAGGAAGCATACAGATGTAATAAACATTCACACCTCTTGTGTCTTTCAAGGCATTAAGTCTTATTTAGGCTGATGTGTCTACGTTGAAGTGGTATAAGTGAAGAGCCTCCTCCGTTTCTTGCCTACAAAGAATGTAACAGACTAGCTCTCGTCTACCCTTATTCTGTTACATTCGTTGAGCTGCTGAGGCTTTACATTTCCTGGATCACTGGATCAAGGGATCATTGAAGTACCTCTCTACCCACCTACCTTTGGCCACATAGATGCATACACACTCACAGGAATTTGGCACTTACTTTAAGCCACATCTATTTTTTATTCTCAACCAACTGGACAGGATGTGCTGAGTTTGGTGTAATCTGTGACGTACTTTAACAATTAGACGATAGTACATGTTAAATGATTAAATGAATAGGACTGCATGAGAAACTGCATAATTGTAGAACATACTTTCCAATTGATAAGGACCATAGAGGAAAATGCAGCCTCCTCTAAACTCATCAGTCAGCATGCAGCTGAGAGGGACTTATCACACATCTACACAGATCCACACAATCTCCTGAATGATTTGCTTTGATCAAAGGCATCAGTCTGGGGCCAAGCCAGATGGCGTTAACGCTGATCTGCATGCCCATCCCTCGTACCGCCATATGTGCTTCATCATTGCATCTAGTCTGTCTTCATATGTCCACATGGTGTGTTTAGTGACAGTAGCTGCCTGCCAGGTGGAGAACTGAACAATGAGAGAGAGCAAGACCTCTGAGCACCTCTAGTCACACAATCACACAACAAGGGCACGTTTTGACCACGTGATTGAGAGTGGTCTGTTCACACTGCTTGCGCTCACAGTCTGACCAGGATTGGTAGTTAGTCAAACTATGCCAGTTTGGAGGCAGTTTCAATACTGATCGCAACATGGTAACCAGTCCAGCTTTCCCGTTCAACAAAGTGGTTTTGTCACATGCAAAGACGAGATAACAACATATATGACAAAGGACAGTGGAGATGGAGTTGTCGAGTGAGGAGGACTGCAAAATTTGATGAAAGAGGTCAAGCTGTTAGGACAGGTGAGCTACCGTGGTGCCCCCTACAGGGAGCAACTGAGAGATTGAGGAGGAGATGACAAGTGGAGGAATTGGACACCAACCATTGTTACAGACCTTGTTTTGTGGTCCTGCTTGTCTAGTTGTCTTGCTCTGCTCTTTTCCAGTTACTCACACGCACCTGGAGCTTGTGGGAATCACATGACCACTGGGTTATAAGAAGCCACTTCCTGCTGTGGTTTGTCTCTCTCATACACTAAACCAATTTATGCCGTGGCAGACCTTGCTGCTGACTGTCAACACCTTTCCATCTGTTATTTTGTCAGTACGAGCATGTTGCTTCCCTTGGAGCTTGGGCACCAGCCACATGGGTGAGGATTTGCAGGGTGCCGAGTCAACGTGAAAGCAGCTCAAGAGTTCTGATTCCTCCCGGAGGCTTCTGAACCTAAACACGATCAACCCCCACCCCCTCTCCATACCTTACACTCAAACACACACGCACACACACGAATATTGACAGGCATGTTCAGTTACATTATTTGTGTGATGGTAAATGACACCTGTCATCTCCTTGTTACTCATTTCTTTTGCCCAATTTCTGTCATTCCTGTGGCAAATGGCGTGTCCTGTCAGTGATGGCATATGTTGGGGTAAATGACCTGTCACTGCAATGCAGTGTGTGTCTGTTTGTGAGTGTGTATGTGTGTTTGACAGTTGAGCCAACATATTATTAATGCACCAAAGCTGGATTGTTATATGAATAGCTGCCCATTGAACAAATGGCGTCCTTTTTTTTCAAAACTTTGACAATATGTCAGCACAATGCATATCCATTTGCAAATTGTTTTCGTTAATTAAATGTAATACTGTGTTTCACAACAATTTCTTCTTGCACTTTGACACCTTGCTCCTGCATGCAGTGGAAGTGTGTCTGCAGCATGAAGAGACAATTGGGAGAAGAACTGACAGATCTGTCAAGGTCTGAAATGTTGCTGTGGAGATAGGAGGAAATGCTTTCCTGCCTAAAAGCTGCTGGCCTTCAAACAAACAGTGTGAAGGTAAGGAAAAGTTCATCAGAGCTCACAACGTTAAGGTGGAGGCAAATGGCTGATGAGGCGCTGATCTGACACCCTGTGCTTGGTAGCGGTGGGGTGTTGCTGCTGATCGTTCCGAGCCGAGGTCTTTGTGTCGGCCTCTAGTCCATGAAAGGTGCTTCAAAAATCAGGTCAGTGTCCTGTGACTCCACAATCATTATCTGGTGAGTTCTGTGTTGTCAGCCAGGTCAGGTCATCCTATATATCCAGCCTGGTTCGACATGAGCAGAAGAGGAAGAAGAGAAAAGTTTGTCAGAGTATGAAATAAATATGTGAAAGTATACAGGAGTGTGTCCACCACAACCTCCTTATTTCTTGCATGATTTGGTTTTGTGTGCAGCTGAGGAAAATAACGCAAGGAGGCAATGTACAAAACATCAGATAGGCAGAGAGAGGTTCACAGCTGGAGTATAAATGACAGCAGATGTTTGCCGTCACTGTGGACAAGCTGATCTGCATATTCAGTGAGAGAATAAGTTGAATGCAGTGTCTTGTCTGCATGGCAGCAAATACGCATGCATGCACACACACATGCACACACGCATGTGCGCACGCACGTACACACGCACATGCACACACACAGGAATTCAGCAACTTTCCCAAACTTAATTGTGTGAGTTATATAGTAATTTAAAAAAAATTCCCACTGCCAACAAAGCAACTGAAAAACCACAGTAAACAAAATATTGCCACTTTTCTCTCAGTTGGAAGCCTCGACACAGTGAAAGCTTTTGACATCCACTAACAATTGTCTGAGAAATGAACCTCTCCTCCTCCTGAAACCAAGTCTGGTTAGTTTTGGAAGGGACTTCCACATTTCAAATAAATGTAGTTTCATCAGCTTTTGGTTTTACATGTGCTATACCAAATGTAGAGACACCAAGACTGGACAAGATTGTTTATGTCACCAAGCAGAGCACAAAACAGTTCCTACACATTAGTACCTCATCATGAGTTCACCTTTGACAAGTCAGTCCCCAGCAGAGAGACATAATCTCAACAATCTTTCAAAATACTTCTAGTTATGAACAAACTCATTATTTTACATTAGCACTGGGGCGGGTAAAAACCTTGCCAGGATAACAACTGTGTGAGGACAAACTTAGTGCTGCATTGCAAAGCAGGCAAGGTGCACCTTTCAGACCCAACATGTGACTTCCAGTCTCGAATGACTGGAGGATGTGTCATGTGGATGTTGACTGTGGCAGTCAGTTGTTATTCTGATCATCCCTCTGAGTTAGAACAGCGGGTGGAAGGCAAAACATAACTTCCAGTCAGAAAGAACACAGAGAGTCGGGATGGGTGGTCTCTCATCCAAACATCTGACCCTCAGTACAGGTGTTCCCCAGGGTTGTGTTCTCTCACCTTGGCTCCTCTCACTTTACACAAACACCCTCACATCTTCTCACAGCTCCTACTCCATCCTCAAATATGCAGATGACACAAAAATAAATGGACTCATCATAATCAACAACGAACATCATCACCGTGAACAAATGCCGAAATATCACTCTACAGCTCAACACATCAAAAACACATAATTCATAGTTGACCTCTCATGCTCACCTTTATGCTCACCTTTATAACCTCTGAACCCATCACTATCAATAACCCTTTCAAATTCCTAGGTACACATATCAGCAAGTCACTCAAATGGAAACAGCATTCAGACCAAATTTACAAAAAAACTAACGAAAGATTGTTTTTCCCTAGACAACTAAAAGAATTCAGAGCCAGACACAAGATTGTCCGACAGTTCTACATCGCCAGCATTCAAAGCATATTCACCTCATCAATAATAGTCTGGTATGGAAATGTAGACGCGCATTTGCGTAAAAAACTATAACGCATAATTGACAAAATCACAAGCCATATCCTCCCCTCAATTGTCACACTGTAAATCATCTTCAACCCTTCTCACCCTGCATACCCACTATTTATACTCACGCCCTCTGGCAGACGCTATAGGTCACTGTCAACAAAATCAGTTAGGTTTAAAAACATTTTTTTTCCCCTCAAGTCCTGTGCGGACTCCAAACCAGGTCATTTACTGAAATCTCACTTGCACTATTTAAATTATTGTGTGATTGTTTGTTTTGTGTTTTTGTTTGTCCTGACACAGGTATGTGTGCATGTCATGCTCTACGAAATATAAATTCCACCAACCTGTTGTGTGGTCAATAATAAATGAATCTGAATGTGAACATCCGGTGAGATACAAGGTGACTTCCATACAGGCAGACAGAGAAACCTCGCAAATGTGTTCCTGCCCACACTGCAATCAAGAGGTAAACAGGTCGTGGGCAGTAAGGTTAGCATAGGGCGTACGAGTGCCAGGTATGGGTGCCACGTAATCACATTGCATTGATCAGCTGCAGGTTTTCACCCCAGATGAAAGCAATGAGTTCAATCAGCAGAAAAATATGGTCCTGTTTCATTTTCCATGATCGGGTCAGTGGGAAAGTTCATCCTGGGTAGAAATTACTGAGGGCCACATGTGCAAAATACAGCTGGGCACCAGATAAGAGGTGAGATTTACCACATCAGTTTTAGTGTATTCAAGATCAAAAATCAATTAAAAGGTGAAATATGCAGATTATTGGAAATTGTCAAAGAAAAAAAAACACATGCTTCAACAAAATATTCCAGTCATATTGTGTAATTCATTCTGTATGTCTTTTTGTTATGTTTTTTAGTAACAGTCTCAAAACAGTCACCTCTGAATGTCTCCCAGTCAAGAAAATGACTCCCCTTTACTGAACTCCTTTATGCTAATACGTTATTGGACGTCTTTAAAGATCTGCTAACATTTGTTACTTACCATGTTGCCTCTTTTCTGCTTCTCTGTATGTTTTGTTGGTTACTCTTGTGTTTGTTGTACTACTACTGTCATCGATGGAGAAATTCTGCCTCGGAGGACAGTTACTCATGTTGCAATTTCTTATCATGTCTTGGGAGTGATGACATCCCCCACGCCAACGCAAACCAACACTGACAGCAGAAATTATGGTGGAGAAACACGAAAGTAGATGACCAAAAAAGAGGAAAAGTGTCAATACACAGCACGACCCTGCAAACTCTAAAAATAATGAAACTGCACAAATATCTGATGAGATGGCAGTCATACTTGCTCTTGCTTACTTCATGAAACAAAAGAACAAAACAAAACAAAAAATTCCTTGTCAGTTTCTGAGTGGTGACTTGTGCGCTGGTCATGCCAAGACTGTAGCGTGAACACAGTTATCAGTTTACTGTAGCGATACCGCAGCGTCTGAAGTGGCACAGGTTTTAACCATCACCTGATGGCAGATGATAATGTCACCTTGACACCAGACGATGTGGCTTCAGTCATCAACCTTTCCAGAAACTGTAAAAACTTCCCTCTTGAGACTGAGACCCCTAACTGCTCATCGGGCACCATGTGAAAAAATTGCTAGATGTGGCGTGACGTCTGTCTCTAGAACCCTGGCTGCTCAGAGATGGTTTGAGCCACTCAACACTTCTACAGTTTTTTTTTTTTTCAATCTTTTTAAGACAGAATTCACTTGATGATTCATTGTATTAGGTTTTCAGTGATTTTGTCAAAAAACAGCCACAGTGTCTTTTTACACTACAGACCGGTATTACCAACACATTTGACCTGTGTGAAACCCCTTTCTTTCAAAATTGGAGGTGTCAAATAACTGGTAGATGAATAAATTTGAGAAATTAAAAAAAGTTGAGACTTTGAACAGAGAAGGGAGTCTAATGAGAAACATTTGGCAGGTTGAAGGTTTCAAAAAAGGCCAAAAATGTTTCTGACCCGTCGAAAAGTGTTTTCCAGAGAAGCCTGCAGAGAATTGTGATGTCAAAGACCCTAAGAGCTAAAACAGGTGAATAAAGTAAAAGCAGTCACTTTTGTCCAGATGTGTGTGTGTGTGTGTGTGTGTGTGTGTGTGTCTGTGTGTGTGTGTGTATTCAGTGAATAAGCTTTTGGGCCGGCGAATTTATCAGTCCACTTGAACTCCAGGTGTTGTTGCTGGGAGTCAGGAAGTGGTAGCCCCCCACTGACTGACATATGAGCACTGTTAGGCAGCCGCTGCTGTTGGCTGCACACAAACACCCGGTGGTGCTGGAATAACAGCGTGAGGTCACAATGAACGGAGTGTAGAAGATGCAGGTGTGTTATTTTCTCACAGTTCCAAGATGAGCAAGGCAGGAACGGCTCAACACAGCTCAGTAAAAGCAGTTTCACTCAGAGCCAAAAGAAAATGGTCCTAATACAAAGTAAGCCCAAAGATTGGTAAGGTCAGGCAACACCGCCACGAGGTGACTTTTAGGGATGATGGAGATGTTAAGTTACAGCTGATTTATTGCCTCTTTACACAGTGCTGCACATGCAAAATATACAGCAAAGAATACAATTGTGATTTATAACATGCACTGAGGTGTAGCCTCTACAAAGGTCCAACGGCAAAAACCATATAGTCTATTTGTAATATTAATACATTTGTGATGAAAATTGCCCAAAATTGGGCAGGACAGGCTAACTTAGTAGATAAATCTGCATCTCTCTTGGGAACTAAGATTGATTTCTGGTTTGTATATAATAGGCTGAGTTAAGATCACAACATTGCCCTGTAGAAAGTGACAAAAAGTTCCACAAATCTTGCCTGTGTCTGCCTCTATGACTTGAAGCAGCGTAAGCCACAGCATATAGATGTGCGGTTTTGGCTTTGATATTGATTTCTGGATCAGGCATGACACTGCAGGAGGAGCTTAGAGTATTAAGATTTAAGCTTTGCAGCCTCTCAGTAGGCACCTCCTCTAGGGAGAGATGGATGGTGACGAACAAGCCGTGATGGTCAATCAGCTAACAAAGCGGTTGAGCATCTTATGGCTCGACAAACATCAGCCACCAAGAGTCCAAGATAAAAACAACACTTCCTCTAGCAACTGAACACTGGAGCTGCAATTACAGGTCATTTACAAAGCTTCCCCATAAAAGACGACATGACTCTCACACCCTCATATGGCTCTTGAGCATCATCAGAGCAAATTGCGCAATGGCACCTGGGGTATGAGAAACTGGCAAGAGTTTCAGTATTTTATCTCTGCTCGTTATATTTCAGTGTTCTGTCTCCAAAACTCAGCCGTGATGAAACATGGGGGACTGCTGGCTTTAAAGACTAACGGCATTTAGCGTAAGTGCTCCGACACACATCACGCTGATGGTGCTCATTAGGCAGGAAAGCTTTTAAGCCTGTTTATGGCCCCATACGATGGGGGCTGACCCTCATCTGAGGAAATCTGTGTGTGGCTTTATTTTTGGCATATTTTGATGCGCTTGTGTACTTCATGTACTTGTACATGCACCAAAATGAATTAAAAATGTGTCATTCCTTTTGCTTTATCAATTTTAACGGTAATAGCTTCTCTTCATTTGATCATTTTGTGTCATTTTAGGAGTAGTGGGCTGCTCAGTCATACAACAATGGACAGTTTTAGAGGGCATTGAACCCACAACTTTGTGATTTCCCACTGGCTTCTCTGGCCCCACACCCACGCCATGGCACCAGGTGCTAGCACAATAATGAACAGGTCCTTTTGCTTTATCTTCCTCCTTACAGCTGTGTGGTGTCCTCATAATTAAGTGTCTTTGTATGAAATAAAAGTGAGAGGTGTCACCGATATGAAATGGCCCGTTCAGTCAGCTCACTGAGTGATTATTGGCTGAACACATGGCATCGATGAATCAATGCAGCACCATAGAGGTTCTCCAAGGGCAGTCTATCTTTGTCCCTGTAAAAGATTTATATCAAGGGGACAGAGGTGAAAGCAATTCTTGGAATATTCACCCAGTAACGACTCTACATTAGACCAAGGACACGGAGAGTTGAAAGCGGGAAGAGGAAAAAGTTTTTACAAGATGGGCTCAGGTTCAAAATAAGAGGTATTTAACCAGTTCCATATGAAGAACAGTCTATTTCTTCCAAGGCCCCAAATGTGAAGACATTTTGGTGTTTTGAGCAGACATCAAACTCAAAGCGGCATCACATACAAAATCAGCAGCAGCATGCAGGCTTAAGATGTTCTGTCACCGGTGGAGGCAGCGCTGAAATTTACTGCAATCCAATTACACTAAAGCACAAAATAAAGTCCATGAACTTTCCACCTTGGATGCCCAGGGAAATACATCTGCCTCTTTAGTGTTTGCTCCATTTACCTCGTGACCGCCACAGATACAGATACAAATATTCACTCAGAGCAGCAATCTAGATTTGGATGCTATTCCCACATCTTTGAATTGATTAACTATCAATCCAAATCTGTGAGTCTATCAACTCACTTCGGGCTCCAATATTTGACAGTCTGGGCACAGTGGGGTCTGTCTGCTCTCTGGCCATGTTGTTATGGTGCGTCATGTTTTGTAATTTGCTCTCAATTCAGCGCTGAGCCGGTATTAAATAACAATGTTGCAAAGTTTATGTCATTTTGTCAGATTTGCATACAATGTGTTTGGAAAGCTGTAAGTTGAGGAGGTCTGCATCCTCTTGTTAACCGCCTTTGGTGATTTTGGATTTTGATTTGGTCAAATATTATACTGCAATGCTGCACAAATACTTCTCAATAATTTAGCTAGGGTTGGAAAAAATGTGTATATTTGTGGTGCATTTTTGCAACAATTTTTTTGTTGTTGTTTTCTTTTCAATAGATAATCTAGGTGGAGAGTGAAAAATTGAGGTACACTTTATGTTGAGGTCAAAGACATTGTAGTTGGAATGGAATAAGGCACAACCTGTAGATCTCTTGGTGAGTATTCTTCCAACAGTCCGACGCTGCATTTTAAAAGTCCATATGCTATAAATCCTCGTATGCTGAGCACCACTCAACTGGCAGATTTTGTATTTGGTCAAAGATAAACCACATAAAGCTTTCAAATACGCACTCTTCGCCCACTCAAACAGCCCACCAGGCTGATCATCAAATCATACGTCTTGCTCAAGGGTACTGTGATAATAAGCTGACATGATACACAATGGGAATGTCAATGCACATGGTCCTTAAACACAATACAGTGAATTCAGTTTTGAATGAAGCAAAAATGAATGATGGAAAAAAATCCTGTCACACGCAGAGACAGTATTCCAATGTCCCACTCCTCAGTGTTGTACTGTATATTACAGAGCAGTTACTCATTTCACCTTGAGCAAAGGATATGCTGATTTAAACGGAGCCTGCTGCACAAATGAATACAGAACTTATGACAATTTTCACTAAAAACAAGTTGCATTGCTGTTGTAGAAATGGCTCAACAGTCTCTGATGACAGTGGTGATCCAAGCTTTAACATTGTCTATTCAAAGTAGAACTAGAAATAACTAAAGAACCTTGAAATTATGTTTGAGCAAAGCGAGAAGGCAGGACAGCAATGCAAACACCACATCTAACATTACAGTATATGAAGAGAATAGTGGGTGGAGAGTGAAACTCTCTTTGGTTTGGTATCAAACCGAACAACACAAACAGGATTATGCAAGGAATGCAATGCTGAAAGCCTTCCGCCTTTAACAGCTTTTAGCTGATTGACTTAAGAAAAAAATTGTTTGCAGGCGGTGTGAAGGCTTTCAAAATGTCCCCATCCCCGCCTCCTTTTGCTTGCGTGCCGGGAATCATTCCTATAATTGCATTAGCTCACACCCTCCTCTATCTAATTTCTTCAAGTGCATTCAACAAACCACTGTGAGCATTGCATGGATCATTCCACCCGTTCCCAAGCTTAAAAACATCTTAATCAAGCATTGCGTTTTAACCCAGTGGTGTAAATCAGAGACGGGCTGCACTCCCATCAATCACTGAGCTAGCACAGCTCCAGAGATTGCAAAGCCAATATCTGAAGTGTGGCCTGATGCTGCTCTCCGCTGATAGTAGGTGGTTACATTATTAAGGGGATGTTTTCATTTATCCATGCAGCCTTCAAAGTAATTTGATGGATTTTTGTGCTGCAAAAGAAAATTATCCTTTGATCATGTGAGGTACAATTTATACATGTGGTGTAATTCTATTTGGGCATTTGAGTTGGGTTTTCACTAATTACAGAGAAAAATGGCCTCTGTCAATATTGTGCTAGAACTACTGAATAAGCTGTCATGTGGTGTGGCTGTGTGCCACACAAAGCCATTATTGCCTGGTCTTTGATGATGGTTTCTCAGTGTAGAAACATCGTGTAGTACATCGTGTTTGTCTTTGAGTGGAAAAATCAAGTTGGTCAAGTCGTTGTGTGAATTGCTTGTTTTGCATCCATAGTGCAGCTGGATCATCCATTTTGACTTCCATCTATCCATCCATCCATCCATCCATCCATCCATCCATTTTCCTTACCTGCTTAGTCCTCAGCAGAGTCCCTGAGGTCTGATGGAATTTATCCCAGCTTGTGCGAACATATTTTTGAGGCGGCACAACCTCACAACAGGAAGAGAGGCAGAAAATGATCCAATTTAAAAAAAAATGATACACACAGTGCACACAACACTCAGGAATTTTCCTCCTGGACAAGAAGAAGCCACTCCAATCCTCTCTTGCATTTCAAACATGTACCACAGACACTAGCAGGCAAAGTTACAGCTGTTGGGGTTGCACTGCGAATGGCCCTTAGTGAAACATTTCACAAGCTTGCTTAAAAAGATTACATTGTTATGTATTGACAACATAACCACAATACATATCACAATCTATAGCCATTCACTTAGAGAATAATATTACCACATTAAGCAAATGATCCTCAAAAGCTGCTGTCAGCTAACTGATATGGACCACGGATCAACTACGAATGACTCTGTACCAAAGATAATGTAGACCTCATCTATTGTGGATCACGTTACCCCTCTGATAGGCAGCATCGCTCACACCTGCAAAGGATAACACATTAATCAAACACAGTTGTAACCGTGACTCAGAACAAAAGTGTTTTCGCCAGCCATCGGTTCTTTTGACTCGTCTCCTCTTGTTTACCTTCCATTTCCTTTCAATCAAATGCACCTTTTTAGCAGCATAAGGCCCTTCCCAGGGAAAAGAAATTACATGGGGATGAAAACAGCAAAATGCCTTTTTATGATTTATTTTAAATACCTTTTCTTGCTAAAATCGCAAGAATGGGAGAGAGAGAGAGAGAGAGAGAGAGTCTATATATGCCAGGACCACCAAACTGATATTTCTCCGTCTTGTATCCTCACTGAAGTTGAATCGCAGCTGGTAGACTTAATTGATTGAAGAGGCTCCTTGGATGCTTCCTGGATGAAGAGCGAAACATCTTCAAGAATTAACCAGGACCCGTCGCAATGGATCAACCTCTACCAGTAAATATCACAAATGATTGAAAACACCTGCAAATCTGTCTTTGTTTTTACTTTCTTCGACCACTCTCCCCATTCTGCTTCTGCTTCAAAATATCATGCTCTCCATTTCCACTGCTCTGTTTGGAGTGGTAAGAGCCTCCGGATCTTCTGTACTGACACAGACTGTGTCCTGATGATTGGTTAGTGTACAGAGAAAATCTGAAGGAGGTGCAGTATGTCTGATTAAGTCCTTGTCATCATACGACATACAGTAAATAAATCCATGCTTGCAGTTGGCCTCTTAAAGTCAGAACCTATTTAAATTTCATGCTTGCTCATTACACAAATTGCCTGATTTCAAATTTCATTTTGACTAAAATGAAGTGCAACATATATTCAAAGGGAAGCCTAAACCTTTAGGGAACAGAGTTGATGAAAGTGGGTCAATTGGAGGACCCCTGAACTCAACCAAGGGGGGAAAATGAGACAGAGAAAAAGGACAGATTTAGCATCCTGGATGAGGGACAGATTTATCATCCAGGATTAGGAACTGCGCAAGACTCTGTTTCGAATCGACACAGTAAGATCAGATCACTGATTCGCGGAAACAAAGTATAACACAATCAAAACTAATCAATGGTGGATGAACAAATGACAAAAATCATGTTTGCCATGCCACCTGCTTTCACGACTGGTCCTCCACATCACGGATGGAACAGCACTGGACCATGGACCATCCACGTGGGGGAAGGCCTAACATCCTACTAATTGAATGAGTATTTCATCCAATGAAAAATCACTAGTCACCTCTGCACTCAACTCGTCGTGTTTTTGCATGCCAACGCAAAATTGAAAAATACAATTTTATGAATTCAACAAATGCATGAATTGATAAACATTCATTCAAAATTTTGCTCTGTTTTAAACATATCTCTTTGAAATTGCAATGTGGTCCTTGTTATACGATGTTGGAATTACATCTTAATGATGGACCTGGCTTTACGTTGTTGTTTCATGTCATTATGCACAATTAGCCACCCCTGTCCTCCCCCAGATACCTCTTGCATGAATCCAGTAAGCGGAGCAAAAGGTCGGAGTTGGCTGCTCTGAATGCAAAACAGCCAGAAGAACAAACATGCTTCCCCAGAGCAGGGCGTTTATTTTGTTCCTTTCCCCTAGTCCCTTGTCTGCATTTCAGCTTTCCATCAGATTCACAGTTAATTTGTCTGGCTTCTGTGATTCAGACACCCATCACGGTTTAATGGCAGCCCTAAAGCAGCACACCTCATCAGCGGCATTAATCATCCTGAAACGCAACCAGGTTTCATCACGGCAATGAACACTTTTTGATATTTTTCGTTCCAGCCTTTGTTTGCCTGTGATTTCCCACTCTGCGCGTAAGCCGTGGAAGACCTGCAGCGCTTTGTGGAGAATTCATTTATTCTTCTGTCGCTCTGATATGGAATCAGGCTCAGCTGCCATCCAGAATACAAAATAAAAGGGCTGAGGTGTAGTGCAGGGGCACACTTGTGGTGTGTGTGGTGTGTTTGTTTTACTCTATATTGCAGATATACTTTCACATTCTCTACGCAATTCTACACAATATCATTATCTGACCACAATATCGACTTGATCTGATCACTGGAATTTATTCAGATATTCATGGATCCTGTACATAGACACAATTATACCTTCAGGTGTGCACTAGTGACCTAGCTCAATAAATGCTAATTGTTTTGATTTGTGTGTTGCACCAGCCTCTTTAATGTTTTTACTTATTCTCTCGAGGCAGTTGAGGGTGTGAGATTGCCCTACACCTCTACAGGTGCAGACAGTCAGCGTTGGCAAAGTCCAGATGTTAATAATGCAATAGTGGCACGGAATCTCCCGAGGCATTGAACAGCTACTGGGCAGAGAAATGGAGGGATTAAACAGTTGACAAATGACACAACCAAGAACAAACGCAAAAGCATAAGGGACGGCATGGCAGATAGACGGAAAGCATGAAAGAGAGAAGGACCGTGACAATCCATCACCCAGGGATCTCCCCGTGCATTACAAGGTGACATGAGTGATTACCAAGCTTGTCTGAGCGCTTCGCGTCAGAGACTGGCATTCCTCGGACCACCACTCTGATAAATGATGTGAACTGCCTCTTTTCTTGTGGCCGGCATGGAACTTGGGGTCAGCGATGGATGGCTCCAACCCGCCACCTGCTCTTTGGCTTTACATCGCTGATCCATCAACAGAATGGAGATGTGGTGACTGGATAGACTCCCTGAGCTGGACAGATGAGGCGATCCGCTCTGTGTAACCGGCATTGATTAATTTGTGCAGCGCTGACCCCTGCAACAGCCAAACCCAGAAAGAGGTTAATTATGGCCCCTTGGCCATGAGGAAGATGGAGGAAGCAAGGGAGCGAGTACATCGATTAAAGACTGAGGAGATACCAGGAAGTTACGATTCAAAATAATGACTTAGCAAGACTTACAGCAGGAAATGGGTCCCACGTGTGAGGTACAGGCCCAGAGCCCCCACAGGACCCCAGTTTGTACCCCTAATATGAAGCTGGGGGACCTGGTGGAGAACAAAGCCATTCTTTGTGAGCGTCCTCAGCTTAGGCTTGCATCACAATTTCCTTGAAATCCGCCTGACCATGAACCGGATTTCTTTGTCCTGCCATGGCCAGACCATCAGTGCCAACTGACTGAATGCTGCAGCAGAGCAGAAAGTAAGGCTCAATGTGTGCATGACCACTTGATACTTAAAAAATATTCAAGAGACAACATTTTACTCCATGGAGAGTGAAAGGTTACTTTTCACACCCACGCCAGTTCACTGACCTGCACAGAAATGAGGCTCACGTATTTTTCTCTAAGAGCCATCAAAAGTGTCAGAGTCTTGTTCTCTTTTAACCCATGAGCGAGGCAGTGAAACCCTATACGCAGGACACAGAATCTTCTCTCTATAATGCTCCCAGTCATTTGAAGTCAGATTATATTGCCCTCAACGGGACTTCAGAAAATTCCTTATTGCTCTGTGCACAATATGATGACAAAGTTGCCTAATTATGTTGTTGTTGGCCTGCTGAGCCCCCTGAATAATTCATAATCTTGCCGGCATTGTTGCCAAGGGTAGATAATGGAGTCCTCAGCTCGAGTGTTTATCAGCGATTTAGTGAGATTGTGACCATGTGTGATGAGATTCATCAACCAAAAATGTACCACAAAATGGCAGTGGCAGCGACTCCTCTGGTCAGTCATGAAAATACATTTGTTTCATGGTTTTTAATCAAAGTTTGCACACATATGTATCACACACCGAACTGTCCATCAAACTGTTTATTCCCCAGCATGATGACTCAAACAAGTCCCGACAACCAAGATGTTTATGCCACACACCTGCAGGCAATCTACACTGTGACCTCTCTCTTGGAGAAAATGGTAATAATTATTGTGTGTTGAAGTTTGTAGTCCCCAACAACTTAGAGTCCAAGCAGAAGTTGAATCTCAGTCACTGGACAGGGCTTATTCCTCACCTAGCACAGGATTGAGCCTCGTCTCTAGTTGAGTGGCAGCGGACCCTGGGTGTTTTCCTTGGGGTCACTGGGCGGATAATGGGGAAGTTGGGCAGTTAAAGTTTGTTAAAAGGGTGAAGTAGTACGTGAATTGATCTACTATTAAATTGCAAATCAGTATTCCTGTAGTTGCTCTTTGTTCCACTCCACTCTTACTGTCTGCTCAGTTCTTGAGGACTGGTATCAAAATGCCACAGTCCCAGGGGAGCTGTTGTTTCCTGACTGACTTGACCTTTCCACTTCACAAAGCAGTGAATGAAACACATAGCTTGCTGATTCTGATTGCCTTTCACCTATTTTGACATTTACAAATACATGACATTAACAGTCTTCCGGTGCCAGGGGCACAAATGCATAACATTTATCATGCTAACAAATTGCTGCTGCTGCTGTGGGAGAATTGGAGAGGAAAAGAACCTGCAGGTTCCTATATGTGAGAGCCTCTCCCTGATATGTTTGTTGTCTCTGTGTGCATCTCAGACTTTTCAGCAATAGAATTCTGACCACTGGTCCACCGGCCAGGGAAATGCATCAATGTCACTACTAGCAAGTGCATTGGGGCGGTTCCACAGACACCTCTGTCCTTGCTTTAACATCACCTCTGCACTCCAAAGGGGCCGAGTTCCAATGCCGACAGATGGAAAATACTTTTTTTCGTCCAGACATCAGCCACTGCTGCATTGATCCGCTGTCAGCTTTTCCTACCCAGGGGTGTCATCCTGTGTGGCTCAGAGGTGCAAGGAATGGATTAGAGACAACCCTTCAGAACATTGGTCTACATATAGCCATATCAAGAATCATATCCACAATGGCAGAGACTTGAAAATGAAGATATCTCAACTTGAGACAGTGAGAGAATGGTCAAGGCTCTGGATGTGATTATTGTGTATTGAACATTTCGCTCATTAAATTGAAAGTTTTGGTGGTTAAGTTGTGGACTTCTTTATACAAACAAACTGTTTGTATACGATTTATATACAAACTGTGGTTTCATTTTGCTAGCTAGGACTAAAGAATTCACCAGTTAATGAAAACAGCGGTGCTCATAAATAATGCATAACACGATCTTTTGACCCATTGACGTAGAGTACAGCCATCTTGGATCTGGAAGTTAAGGTTACTGAGATCCTTTTGACCTACATGGTCAGAAATCCCACATCATGGGACTGTCCTGTTGAAGTTTTCCAACAGGAGCCTTTGAAATTGTGACTTGAAATTGGGACAAATGGGATGCAAAATAATGACAAACACACAAAACCTGGGAAAAAAGTGGTGAAATAAAATTGCAAATGAAGCACAGCTGATCTCAGAACAGTTTCTTTATTTCGTTGCATTGTTGATATACTTTTCCAAATCCATCAGACAACCCTTTTTAGAGTTTTCAGTGAGGAGCTACTATTTAACTACTTAAGTCTAGTTGCAACAACTCAACATCCACTTGGACACCAGGCACTGCATGACTGAGAATCTCCTGGAGACAAGTGCGTGTATTTGCTCTTTCACAGAACACCATCCTGATGTGTGTGTGCACATGTGCGTATAGAAAGACACAGGAGGGTGGAGGAAATTATATGGTTTTTGCTCTTGAAAATACACACATATGCAGTAACACACAGTGCAATCTCCATTTTTCAACCATGTTATGCATTAAAGGAGGGTCCCAAGAGTGAGGAGGCTGCTTACATCCTCACTGGGACTGGAACCAGCCATCCTCCAGACTCAAGGCAAGGTCCCTTGCCAACTGAACCACTGCCGCCACATGTGCACCTTTGTATGTGTGTGTGTTTGTCTTTCTATTCTCAAAGCACATTCCTCATCCACCTCTAATTCTGTAAGCAGACCAAGAGTTAAAGAGACAAACACTTTGCTTGATATTTACCTCTTGCCCTATTCACCTCACAGGCTCAGGACCGAGGATGTTGGCTTAAGACAGCAACATTTTAGAAGCAGATTCATGGTATATTTTTCACCGCTGCACCCTCCGTTCAATTCTTAATCTATCTATGGTACACATGATAAGATTGCAGAATGTCAGCAACTCCAAACAAATGTTTCAATCCTTCTTTCCATCTCAGTGTTATCCCATCAAGTAGGCCAGTTGATTAGGGACAAGGCATGTGTCCCGGTGGAGGATGAATGCAGCTCTGAGAACAGTGACAGAACATACTGAATCACGTCTCCTCTAAATCTGTTTTGGCTTTTTCTTTTTTTTTTGTCTAAGCAGACAGAATATGAATATAAATTAGAAGGCCTTCACAAGTAATTTCTGCCTTGGTCATGTAAACATTGAAAAGATCATTTCAGAGTTCAATATTGAATTTATTCTGGTACATCGTAGGGGACTAAGAGCAATACAAACCTTTTTGATATTTCTACCTACTTTTGTATTAAATTGACCTTTCTTTTCGCAAAGTTTTTAATGTCTAAGAATATTAGGAACAGTCCTCAGATACAAATTGTTAATTCAGTTTACATGACAAATTATGGAAATTGTTTCATTACTTCACTTCCGTTTGTATGTGCAACTTTTGTATTTGTGAATGATTCATTGTGTTGTTTTTAAGGCATAGAAATACAGTCGACCCTCGTTTCTCTGGACAAATACAGACTGGACCTAGTCGGGACAATGAAAAAGTCCGGACATTGAAAATTGACTACTGGACATTGAAAATTGAGTATTGTACAGTAAACAGCCTATATTGCACCTATACGCGCAAGCGTGGCTGCCTCGCTGGTGGCGTCGTCTGCCGCGAGAGCCACCTATCAGTCAAAGTTGTCATTCTTCGGACTGGAGCGGCTGGAGCGGACATTTAGTCCGGAAGGCGGATGTTGTCCGGACAATTGAAAGTCCGGACATGTGAAGTCTGCACAATCGAGGGTCGACTGTAGTATAAATAAAGGGCATGAAGTGCAGTGCCATATCCAAATTCTAATCACGCACTTTGTGTATATATATATATATCTATATTAAAAAAAATGTTGTCCCTCACCCCTCCTGGGGTGGTTTTCACCTCAAGCTCGGGTCCTCTACCAGAGGCCTGGGAGTTTGAGGGTTCTGCACAGGATCTTAGCTGTCCCTAGGACTGCGCTCTTCTGGACAGAGGTGTCGGATGTTGTTCCTGGGATCTGCAGGAGCCACTCTCCCAGTTTGGGGGTCACTGCTCCGAGTGCTCCTACAACCACGGGGACTACGCTAGCCTTTACCTTCCACATTCTCTCCAGCTGCTCTTTCAACCCTTGGTATTTCTCAATCTTTTCTAGTTCCTTCTTTCTGATGTTGGCATCTGCTGGTATTGCCACATCTATCACCACCGCTCTCTTGTGCTCTTTGTCCACCACCACAATGTCCGGTTGGTTAGCCAGGACCTGTTTGTCAGTCTGGATGCTGAAGTCCCACAGTACCTTGGCCCTGTTGTTCTCTAC
>OMPJ01040591.1:9921-51983 GCA_900312935.1 Carapus acus
CTTGCCACCGTTGCCGAGTGCTTGCTAATGGGGGGTACTGTTTGGCCTCTGTGTGTAAATCTTCTAGACTTAGAATGTTTGAATCATGAGGAGCTCTACCTGCTCCATCCTGGAAAGCACCTTGAGATAGCCTCTGTTCTGATTTGGCACCATGTAAACAACATTGAATTGAATTGAATTGAATTGAATTGAATTGAATTGAATTGAATTGGATTGGATTGGATTGAATTGAATTGAATTGAATTGAATTGAATTGAATTGAATTGACAGCAGATCATCCATCTCCTGGCCCACATGGTCCACACATTTATTTCTATCTGGTACAGGGTTTTATGATCTTCCCAATGCATTCTTCTCTCTTGAGATAGCGTCTCTTGAGATAGCCAGTCTTCCCTCCGATAAGCTGAAATTGTAATTGTCTCAATGTGCAAATTTCACAAAAACATGTAAACTGTTGCATAATCATGTACCTTATTATATGAAAATACAATACAAATTGAGAACAAACTGCAAAAGTAAGCAATAAACTTTAAACCAAGTTATCCTTACCATTTTTAACCCTTGGATGCACAACCTATCAATACCGACACTCTTCCACGAGTGCTGTAATTTTTGACCCCGATGAAAATGTGAAAATATTGAGAATTTTCTCAAAAATATTCCCTCATGTTACAAACATGTTTAGTGAGAAATATATGTTATATGAATATATTACAAATTTTCTTAATAAAGAGGTTGAAGAATAACAACCGCTGGGGTCATTTTTGACCCCACGTGTGCAATTAAGGGTTTAACACATTAGTAGCGTTACATCAATCCATTAGATCCGTAGCTGAAGACTACATCAGTGTTGGACGCCTACACGCATAAATGGTCACATAACTGTCTTGTTACACTACAAGATAGCTCATCTCAGTCATTATAGACTGAGTGATATTTGTACATTTCATACATTGACCCACATTTAACATATCATGCATGCTTTCTTTAAAAGCTTTCTTCTTGTTTCTTTTTTTTTTATAGCTTTTATCATATTTGACTCTGACTCTGCCAGTCTTCACAAGAGAAAGGATCAGTTAATTGTTGTAATGTTGTTGTACTTCGCACGGAGAGAAAGATGTGCGGTCAGTAAAATCTGACATGTTCCCTTTTGCCAGCTGATCATCTTTTGCTCTATCCTAAAGCAAATCCAATTTGCTCTAATTCGTCTATTTTTGCTGCTGCCCTGTTATTATGTTTCAATGCAGTGGCACAGTCACAACTATAAATTTCTATAATCGTATATTTTCTGTGAAAATGCCGTGTTTTCGAGCTGGTACCCTCCACCAAGACCTGTACGCGAAAACAACACGACTTTGCTGGAGAAACAGCGCCGCTTAGTGGACATCAGTGGACAAAGGGCACACAAAGGAGGCGATGAACCTGCAGTCCCGGTAAAACGTGTAATTTCACAACGTTCCTTGTCACCGCTCTTTACGGTCTCAAAGTAGTGTGTTTTCCACTAGTTCACATAATTCACAGTTTTGGACCAAACACAACCTCACAAAAAAAGTGATGGATGCCTCACATCAAATAGATCGGTTTTGTGATCTACGACGACCTTTAAAAGAAGAGAGCAGCTGTGAAAAGCTGGGTTGCAATCTCAGTGTCTTCCATCATCTTGTGCATTTGTGACTGCACGGGATCTGGAATAAAATTTGTGCTGAGAAATCAACCTTGAGACTCGCTTTACAAGTCATTGTATTTACCCTTCTCTGTTGTTTCCCATCTGCACAACAAATTGTTTCAAGTATCAGAAGTAAAATGGTGAAGTGCTAAGGAGCAAGAGTGGGTATATTGGACCGGACCGTTGAAGATGGAGCTGACAGATAAGAGAGACCACAGAGAAGAAGTGGATGCTGTGCCGCAGTGAAGAAAAACATGATCGTCGGTGTGTCAGCGGAGGGTAGAAAGGAAAGGAGGGGGTGGAGACAGATGACCAACTGTGGTGACCCCTGAAAGCAAAAGATGAAAAAGAAGAGGGAGGAAGACGCATAATGTTACTCAGATTAAGAATAATACAGGCACTGGGTAATGGACCTGGTGTAGGAACACTGTGTACTGCTTTCTGATCATCTGTAGGATCTGTAGGATTCAAAGACGTGTCAATCGCTCCTTTGAGATCCTTCTGCCTGTTGTGATACCGCCAAGATATTTATCAGTGTTTTATGTTGTTATGTGGACATGGGACCTGTGAAGAGGTAAACAAGTATACAACAACAATAAGTAAACAAGGAGCTTTGGGTAAAAGGAAGACAAATAGCTCTTGTCACTTGATTGACAGACCGGGCAACCACTCAAAACAACACATTAAGATAGCGGAGGGTCAGTGCGTATCTATACATCAGGCACTATTGGAGCAAAGGTCAGTCAGAGATGCTGTTTTCAACTAGATTGAAGTTAATTTACTCTCACCGAAAACTCCAACACTTTCACCTGAATCCATCTGAACTGGAGAATGAGATTTGAACTACTGGTATGTTGAAGTATGTTGCTTATGTCAACTATAAGTAACATACTAAAAGACGTTACAATAACATATGTTCCCTCACAAGGGAAAACTACAAACATGAGGAAACTACCTGTACATCATTTGGCTGTACTTTGGTTGTACTTAGCTGAATTGAGTCAACCTTTTGCTACGAAATCATTTGTCTGATTTATTGGTTTTATTTAATTTCATCAAACCTTTGAATGCACAACATCGCGCTCAGATCAGGGACACGTTCCACACATTCAACAAATGGAGGATGTGACACCATATGTACTCATGTATCATGTATACTGTACGTCTAAGATGCACGTCCGGACTCTTGCCCTCTCTCACTCCTGCTGTTCAATATGAGTTTATATTATCCGTTCACCGTGCCCACGACTAGCCGCTTTGGGGCTCCATGTACTCGGCCCTGATGATGGCAAAATAAAATCCCATGATTCACTGGGGCCTTATGGCCCAATGGATTCACTATTTAGTTTGAGTGGCTCAATGAGGCACTGAACACTGCCATCTGCTGGGTAACTAACAGTCACTTGCACTGCCAGTGAAAAGACGACTTACTGCCAATTAGGCATCCATGATAATGACATCCAGAGGCTTGATGTTAAATTGGTGAATAAGCTGGTAAAACAGGTTGACGAATTTGTTGAGCTCATTTGCATTTTCTGTGGCTTATTGTGTCCCAGTCCCAGCGCACCCAAAGCAGCCCAACCACTTCAGACCTGTGGCTTTGACCTCCCATCCGACGAAGAGGTGCTGCAGACTTTTACATACACTGTGTGAAAAGCAAGAGCATTAGACTTCACAATGGCATAAACACTTGAACATGTCATGTTATGCTTACCACATAAAACACGTTGTATCAAATAATAACAGGTCATTGAGGCTATCTTTGTTTTCCACTGCTGGTTTCCAGCTCTTTTGCAACAATTCTAGGTAATAAAAATTCTGTTGATAGGTTGTTTATTATTGAAAATGTATTGCCTTAAACTGAAGCAATGGAAATTTCTCAGTTATTGGATCACACAGGTTCGTTTTATTCTATTCAAACCTTCTCAAAGCTCCGTCATATTGCTCATTTCCACCCCTCTGCTGTGTCTGTCCCTCACTTCCCTTGGGAAGTATGTTATCTGCTGTACTGCTTTCATAGCTTTCATTGCTGAAACCTGTGCAGCAGGTTAGCGAAATGAAAGACGAAGATGCTGACATACCACTGAGTGAGTAGAGTGCTGGGAGGAGTACTTTGAGGACCTAATGAATAAGAAAGAGATGAGGGCAACGATATGGGGGAGTTTTTCAAGCTAGGAAACCAATAACGAGCAGTAGTATGGCTTCATGTCAAGAAACAGTACCACGGGCACCATTTTGCTTTGAGAATGCTGATGGAGAAGTGCAGAGAGGGATGGGAGTTGTGCTGTGTGTTCGTGGGCCCAGGGACAGCAGATGATGATGTATCACGACAGTAGGAGTGGTACTGCAGGAGGGATATGTGCAAGAACTCTATGAGGTCAGGAGTGAGAGAGAAGTACATGAAATTTGTATAGGAGATGTATGAGGACATAGCTAAAGTGTGCTGCCTGAGTAAAAGATAGGTTGAGGTACAGGTGGAGCAAGGTTGCCCCTTAGTTGCTCCCACTACTGCAGCGCACAGCTTAGCACAGGGGTCGGCAACCCAAAATGTTGAAAGAGCCATATTGGATAAAAAAAGTAAAAAACAAACCTGTCTGGAGCCGCAAAAAAAAAAAAAAAAGCCTTGTATAAGCCTTATCAATTAATCAAATATTATTCTTAACATTTTTACAGCATTGGAAAACGTTAAGCATCTTTGTGTTACATCCCCCACCCCCAGAAAAACCTTATTAAAACAAAAATTTAAAATTTTTCCCATTTTTATCCATTGTCACACATTTTTGAAAATTCCCCAGGAAGACCACCAGGGCGGCGCTCCAGAGCCGCGTCTTGCCGACCCCTGGCTTAGCATGTCGCTTACGGTGTGGCGGAGGTAAGAGAGGTGAGGCAGAGTAAATGCTGCGCAGAGAGTTTGTGTGTTTGCTCAGATATGAAAAAAATTGCGGGAACATTGGGGTGGAGTTACGGTACATCAGCTCAGAACCTCATCCTGTGAGCAACACTGACAGTTTGATGGATGTTGTGATGCAGGAGTCTCCATGGATCGTGATCTTCTTGAGCAAAGGGAGCACATTGCTAGATTAACTCAGGCAAGAGAAAGTGCACGGTGGGGTAGCCTTCATCTGAACGAGACACAGGAGGACTATAGGAGTGTTCAGGACCTGAGGCTGCGCTGAGACCTCAGGTAAAGTTGAAATCACACATTTTTGAGTTATTCTTCATTTAAGAGATTTTAATCGTTCATCTAAGCACATTAAAGAAAAATGAAATGAAGGTTTGATTAGAATATGACAGAATGTGAACAAAACAGTATGTACAATATTTGAAAGACATTGGAAACAATTGTGCGGTATTTTTACAATTATGCTTACAAGATTCTTCGTCCTTGGAAGGACTTGAAATTGTGGTGACAGACATGTTCCATTATGCGTCCTCCTCAAATAACATGGAGCCCAAGTAGAAATATTGGGCAATAAACTTCATCTCATACTATAGCTGCCATATAAAAACACTCTGAGGAGACACTAGGTTAAAAGTATGTACTTTGGTACACTTGTAATAATATACAATACAGGACCTTTAAATCTCACTCTAACAACAATAATCAAAAAGCTTAGAAACTTACCTCTGCGAGACGTTTGAGAGACTAATAAGCTGAAATGTGCCACTAAGAAAACTTTTAAACACGTATGAAAATGTATGAAAATCGAATTTTACAATTTTTCTTTCTGATCTGAACTAAATCCGAGACAGAAAATATGTATTTTTACAATTCCTGTATGGCCTGTGTGGAGATACAGTATAATGAATTTATATACAAGCTGAATTGTCATGGGAGCCTCTGCACCAGTAGCAATTGAGCATTTGTTTCATGTTGTACAGTGGTTGCGCTTACTGATGCAAAGCTGCTTTGACAAGTTTGATGAAGAATGAAATACGCCCTGTCTGTTACTCACTGGGGATACCGTGGAAGAGAGCGAGAGGACTTTTAGTAATTTCAGAGCTGCAACAAAAGACATATAGTATGTCTACGTCTAAGACTCAAACTAAAAACAATCATATACGCACAGATACATCGAGCAATGTGCCTGCGATTCAAAACGTCATCAGAGTTAAAATGTGCTGTCTCAGATGACAGTCAGCTCAATACAATCAAATGTGTTATGTAGCAGAGAAGTGTGAGGTCAGAGATTTAGATATCTTGCTCAGGTATGGTCCAGCTCTCAGTCTAGATAAATCATGCCACAAATCCCAAAGCCTCCAGTTCTCTAGGTGGACACAGGCAACTCAGCTTGGGGTCAAATCCGACTGTGCCACGGGTTCCAGGCTCTCTGCGACCTCTGCCAACTCATCCAGAACCTCTGTGAATGCAGGCCGCTTGAAGGACTCCATCTAATTTCAAAATGAAAAATAACAAATGTCAGTTAAAAACTCAATTAAACATGTGAATGTGAACGGTGTACGTTGACACTGCAGAAAATAGTGTTACTCTGATGTTGACCCTACCATACAGCAGTTGGCTGCAATTTCCAGGAGACGCTGAGGACAACCAGCCACCAGCTTGCTGAACTCAGACAAATTTAGCCCATAGTCCTGAAACACGCACATACACACAAACACAAATATGAAAAAACAGCTGATAGGACCAATTATAATGTGAGATGGAGTAATCCTTTCATCATCAAGTTTAGTATTGTATACTATCACTACTATCAGTTCTCATTGTCTGTCTGTCTGTCTGTCTGTCTGTCTGTCTGTCTGTCTGTCTGTCTGTCTGTCTGTCTATCTATCTATCTATCTATCTATCTATCTATCTGTCCGTCCGTCCGTCTATCTATCTATCGATTAATAATATGTATAGAATATCCTATCATGTCACAGTTAGCATGCATATGTGTGTGTCTGCGTATTTATTGAATATCAACTGGTGAGCGGTACCGGGGTTCTGGGAAGTGTCTCTGGATCAGCTGGAATCCTAGCCAGGATTTCACACAGCATAATGCCAAAGGAGAAAACATCAACCTGTCCACAAAATTGACAAAGCTGCAATATCAGACATGTCATCATTTTTAGATATGTTATTGTTTAAAAAGTGACAAATACTAGGCAGACTTGGCAGGATTGTTTGTGTGAATTCGTGCTGTAGTGATTCTAGATTCACTCTTTACACTCTAACAGCAGGTTACTGCATCACAAACATAGAATAGCATCTATTAAGCATGGGATTATGTAGAGCAGTGGTACCGAACCACTGCCAGGGAACATTGGTATGCTATGAGAGATCATCACCTTGGAAATCATGCACTGTGGAAAATTATTCAGGTAGTTTCAGGTAGAAGGTCAGAAAATTAAATATTTACGGGAAATACTTTGTCTTAGCTCATCTATATGAGCAATGTACAGTGATGGACAGAATAATTCAACTCCTCTCCACTTGATAGCAAAAGGTCGGGAATTTACGTCATTATACACCACAGAGTTTTTATTTAGGTGATGTGCCGAGAGGTTTTTCTACAGAAATGTGTTGTTAAGTAAGACTGGTGAAGAGTATGCTGGCAGTGTGCTACCTTGCGGTCATAGGGCTCTCCTCTGAGCATCTCTGGTGCCATCCAAAAAGCTGAGCCCACAAGAGAGAGCTTTCTGCCTGGGTCTTTCACTGGCAGCTCCACAACCTCTCTGGCCAAGCCAAAGTCTGTTACCAGAGCTTCTCGACCTCGAGATGCCAGGCGGATCAGACAGTTCTAGACACAACAGCAACATGGATGAGTTACGGGGATGGATTAGTTAGACAAAAACCAAACAAAAGAAAACAAAAAATGTCTACTGCATGAATAGTCAGTGGTGCCAGAGGGTTGAAACTGCAACAATACTGCAACAAGATACAAGAACTGCAACAGGATAATTGTCAGTAGAGGGCAGCACTACACTCATGGAACTAAAATAGGAATCAGGAATCAGGAGTCAGGAATCTTTTTTGTCATTACAGCAATTGAATTGTGTAATGAAACTGAGGCGCTGAATTCCATTGCAAGGGAGTTGTACGAGGAGGAAAAGAGAAGAAACATGAGAGGATCTATATACAGAAGAAATATAAACATACAATATATACAGTATAAATATTGGTATAAATGACGATATAAATAATAATAGCAGCGCTGATGGGGTGGGAATGTTTTGAAGCTGATAACAAACATGCAGTTAGGACAAAAATCTAACATATATGTTTCTTCCACTAAGGGGATGTCGATTAAGACCTGTACGCTGGAATGGAGTGGACGGCGAGCCACCACATGAACACTGTTAAGGGTTCAATTGACTCAAAAGGGTTTGTTATCAGCACCTCTCGAGAACACTCAATAATTCATCCTTGACCTATAGTGGCCCCAGGACTACAGACACTGTTGTTGACAAGTCATGGACAGTTAGAACCCCTCGGACATTGAAAATGGGGAACGAATGGACAGCCAGGATGAAATTCATAACAAAGGGCAGAGACCCTGTGGGGGGCCACAGTGCAAGGCTGTGGGTGTGGTCAAAGGAAAACAGAATCAGCATGTGGTGGAGAGGTGAGTGAGTGTGCGAACGTGTGTGTGTGCGCGTGCGTTTGGATGTGCTAACTGCATGTGATGCAGTTGCTACATAAGCACATAATGGTGTGTGGTAGGTTGTTGAGATGTTCGTGCTCAAAACTATGAATATTTTCATTATTTGTGTACTTCTGACAGCCAGGTCAATGCCTGTGCCACTCTGTGACTCAGAGAACGTAGACAGGTAGACAGATGGATAGACACACACACGGGCCAATAAATAGACAGACTGACAGACAGACAGATAGACAACTTTATCTAATCCCCTGCCATGGAGTTCTTATTCACTCTTTGTGTGTGTGAACTTTTCTTGCTCTAGACCAACATGGACGTGACGTCAGGGCATCTGGTTTTTATTCCAACAGAAGCCTTTTCCATTCAGCAGCCCATCATTAAGAGGCTCTCGTGGGAAAACTTCCGCCCCAGACCATGCAACTAAATTTAGGCCTGGCCCCTCATCTCATTGCCAATGAAAGCAACACTTTTGGAAGGAAAAGTGGAAAATTCAGGCGTTTCTTGGGGAGCAAACAAGTTTGTAAGCACAAATCAAAGGACCCCATCTTTTCAAGAGGCTGAATCTACAATTCAAGTCCTTGGCAGGACTATAGAAACCTCTTAAAATTCCTGGATCAATTCCTGGATCAATCATATGTTTGCCTCAGATGCCAAAAAGGTGTGTTGACGCACGCTTGAATTACCATTTTTTCCAGAATATAACTCCCACTTTTTTGTCATAGTTTGGCCAGGTGTGCAACTTACTCTCCAATATTATTCAAATATATACTACAACATTTGCTATTGTCACACTGACAACTGTGTGAGGGCACTCTAGGCTTGTGCAGCAGAATCTACTTCTCTTGTAGCTTCTCTACTCTTCTCTTGGAGCAAAGGGCTTCATCTTGATTTTTGCAAAACATTTAATGAACTACTCTAAGTATACAGTCTATTTCTTCATATAACACATACTGTATATGAAAAGCACATACCTGAAACAACTCACGTAAAATATTAGGACTTAGAAGGAAACACTGTCATGATCAGTGTTGGAAATAACACTTAATCCAGAATTAAGGGAATATCACTATTGAATCTGGTTTGAGTAGCCTCTTTCATTCCATTTATCTTTAAATATCCTCCTACGTACTTGTTTGCTGTGACGCTAACATAGCCTCGCTGAGAGTACAATGAAATAAAAGCTTAAATGGATGACGTAGATAGACGCACAAAAGACAGACAGAGAGAGAGAGAGAGGAGAGAAAGAGAGAGAGTGTGCGTATTTGTGTGTGTGTGTGTGTGTGAGAGAGAGAGAGAGAGAGAGAGAGAGAGAGAGAGAGAGAGAGAGAGAGAGAACAAAAAGTTCAACAACATTCAGCAAGTCTACCGACATGACAATGTTCTGACTGCCATGTGGTTTCATCCCTGTTCATTATTGACTGGCACCTCTGCAGTCTGGCAACCACAAGGTGATTCATTTTGCATTTACATACACACATGCACGCACGCACGCACAAGCCTGCCTGTCTCGTCACTCCTAAGGCTTATCTAAGAGTGCATGTCATCTTACAAATTGAGAGTTGTGAGATTTCCAGTGTTAAAGGTTTAATCTTGGTTGTACAGACAAACTTGTGATCAGGGTCACACAACATTAAGACATACACAGAATGCAGGGATGCAGAATGATGACATTTCTAAAATTTAGAGGAGACAGAATTTCATGTGGATATTTTGGGGAGGTATTATTTCATATGCAAGATCACCTAAACCTAATGCCATTAGTGAATGTTCAAAGTTATGTGCTAGTAGGTCAACATTTGAAGTCCATGCCTCATACATGTCGTAAGTGGATCCCGTTTCAAATGTGCCAAAAGAATGCAGGTTTCATGTGCCGGGGCTGCGGGTGCTACCTTTGCTATTCAGTGGTAGCTCAATACCTGTAATCACGTCGAGTTGCATAGTTTCGCCGACTGAGAAATACGTTAATGGGTCAGTGCTAGTGTTTCAAGTTACTCTACCGGACTCCTAAAGCCTGACATAATACAAAAGCTCTTTCGCATTTGAGTAGAATTACCTGGGGAACTAAGGTGAGTCAGAATTGTCTGCGTTGTGACCTCAAGCAATAGACCCATGCAGAAATTGTGCAGTTGGGAATCCTAAAGATGTCACAGTCCTGTCCAGAGAATCTTACTTTAAACCATCATACCTGACCTTTTGGTCATATGGCGGGCGTGTATAATATTGAAGGATTGATTGAATGATCTCAACATCTACACAGCAAAACCATGTCTGGTTTACAGGCAATACCTTTGAGCTACCTTTGAGTTGAGGTCTCTGTGGTAAATGTTCTTGTAGTGCAGGTAGATCATCCCTCTGCTGATATCACAGGCCAAGTCTACCTTCTCCTTCCAGGATAACGGAGTATCTTTACTGGCCAGGAGCTCCTCCAAACAACCACCATTAACATACTGAAACACAAACAAATGTATCTTTCTAGATTTATGCGAATCAGGGACAAAATCAATCTTACAAGGACAAACAAAACACACTTGTAGGTTTTTAAATCAACTCACAAATAACAGTAGTTCAAGTGAAAATAATGTGTATTGAAAGATGTTCAACATAATCTGAACACGCTGCTCAACCGTGAATCACTTTGCGCCAGTGTTCCGTAATGGGGTGTGTCAAAATATTTGAAACGTATTGGAGAAACATTCGTAAATGATCTTCTGACTTAATCTTTTTACAATCTGGAAAATTGGAACAGAAACTGCACTGTAAAATTTCTGAACTCTGAAAAAAGCAATGATGCTTAAAAAAGTGAATGGGAAATCATTTAACACAGAAAATAATGGAATAATGAGATATAATGTGTAATATCACAGTCTGTGTTAACACAATACTTAGTGAGAGGATGGAAATACAACAGAGTAGAATACAATGCAAAAACACTGTCTGCAGATTTCAGTTTAGGACCATCTCCTTCCTATTGTATCAGATAACATCAGAATCATGAAGATTTTTCATTCTTGACAATGTTTATTCTAATGAAAAAATTCACAAGTCAGAAAGGACGAACTCACCTCTAAGATCGGATAGAGTTTGTCTTCTCGAACACATATTCCAAGATATCTAAAGCCAAGAAAAGAAACATCTTCAGTCATTAAGCCCTCAATAATAAACTACATGTCTCGTGATACTTGCTCTTTTTCTTGTTTCAGTTAGATTCATGGATGAGGGGAGCAGCTGCTCCGGAAACATAACTGAATAGTAATACATGCAATGACATGATAGCATAGTGCCTAATTTGATTCAAATTTGTTCCTCAGCCACATTGGGAATAGGTAATTCAATTCTATTCATTACTTATGTAGACACACAAAGAATGCTGCTTACATTGTATCTAGACAGAAGAGAGGTACTACTACTCAGTATGTCCATTTTGTATTTTACACAAAAGAATAATTTTGTTTTTTTTTTGGAGTACTTCTGCTATTCAAATCAAGGTCATTTATCTGGGTGTGTAGCCCACATGTGTAAATGGAAACCAGCTGACCTTACGATTTCAAATTTAGAAGTTATTTCCTATAGATCCCCATAACCTAAATATTCAATTTGGTGTGTTGATATACTAGTGCCCAACAAAGTCAGCAGTTGTTTTGCATGTAATCTGCAAAGCTGCACTAGTTGTTCAAGATGACAACTGAAACGACGAGACATGAAGAGAAGACCTTTAGTGAAATTCAGCGGAACACAGATCTTCTCTCTTCATTTTTTTGTTTAACTGCTATAATATCTATCAGTTTGACTTTCATGTTCAATATCAAAACCATCTCTCTACAGGCCTGGGAACAATGGCTCTATCTCAAGCAGCATTTGCAAACACCCCCTGTTTGCCTGGTTGCAGCCAGGTGCCAGGCAGCGACTATGGACTCACTGTTTTCGTCAGAGCCCGATGAGGTAGCCAGCTGCACAGTGATATCCTCACTGTTCACAACCTTCATCACAACCTTGCTAAATGGCTAAAATAAGATTGCTTGAGCAAACATTGTGCCCGTCTTGCTTCACACCTTACGTAACCACTGTAGCAAGGAGGGTTGATATAAAGAAACACCATGGTTCATTTCTGTTTGTTGATCTTAAATGAAGCACTGGGTCAGCAAAGTCTCAGCTGCACTGCAGCACAATCAAAGAAGCTAAATTAAGAGAATGTGAGGTGGTTTCTATACATTTTCTATATATAATTATATGACTGACTATATGTTCATATAGTTTCAATATATTCAACATTGTGAATTTACATTACATTGTGTTGTCCTTGTAAAGTCGATACATAGTGTTCTATATGAAATAATTATTTTTCAATAGCCCTCTACATTAATCTCTATTTCAGTGAAAGTGTCTCTTAAGGCAATATTGTACCAGAAAGGATTGTACTAGGGATTCTTAACTACACAAACAAACATACAGTGAAGATTGTCTATACGTACATTCTGTGCATACGAGTAAAAACCATTAATCAGTCCCAAGAGCTAATAAATCAAAGGATCATATCTCTCAAGTCGAAACTCGTGAGTATTTCCATTCATACCATTAATGGGGTGTATGAGTGATACTTCTCAATTACCAATATACTAGGGTGGGCTTGTGAGGGGTAGAAAATGATGGTGATACACAAAATGACAACAAATGAATAATAATATGGGAAACATACAGGGGATCTCGTGGGGTGTTACCTGACAATGTTGGGGTGTGACAGTTTCTGCAGTAGACTGATCTCACGCACAATGCTATTTTGGTCCACATCATTTTTGTAAATCTTCACCACCATCACCTTGCAGGTAGTATTATGTGTCACCTGCAAAGAAGCCAAAGGAGTGGGTAATCGATTAGTAATATTACTGAGGAGTAGGATGCAGATATCTCTGAGTGATATCTCTGAATATCCTCATTGTATGTTTTCGTGGCACAGCACATTCTAAATCATATTAGGAAAGTAAGAGCACACCAACAGCACATCAGAAATTATGTTAGGAAACTAGGAACTTGATAAATTCAGCAAGCAATAGATATTTGGAACAATCCAACAGAAAACATAAAAGATCCCAAAGCGTTTACTGATAATGTATGACAGAAAAAATTAGCAAAAATCCGCTCTTGCCACAGTGACAGCATCAAATTCAGCAAAGTATTGACTATTGCACCCCCCATAGCCTGTAAAGCTGGTGGGCCAATCAAAGAATTGCAGGAATGTCCCAATTAGGGGCCTGGGACAAAGCGAGCTTTGACAATGGCTCACGTGTAGGTTGGCTGCGAGAGAGTGGAATACCTTGTAGACCTCAGAAAAGAAACCACTCCCGATCAGCTCCGAACTGAAGTTTTCCCAGAATTCAAGTTTGCGAACTGCTGTGCGAAGCTTCTGCCAGCGGTCCACATGGTAGTACTCATCTGAAGACTCTCCACACAAGGTGGGACTGGTGGGCTCTGAGGAAACGTCGACATCACACATTGTGGAGAGGTCTGCTGAAATTCCACAGGAAACACAAACAGAAATTAAGATTTGAAGTCTATCAAGGGACTCCTTATGAACTGTAACTTCATGGCTGTCTTGCAAACTGTGCTAGTTTGACTGCCAAGAACAGATGAAAGCATACTACAGCAAATCCTCTCGCTGGTTCACGATTGTTTTTGATCCTTGTAAGTCTTCCCATGCATGGATTTATGTTGGTGCGTATGCCCTTTAATTTTGTTTTCATTTTCCTGCCAGACAAGTGTCAATGTCAGTGACTAACAGTTACTTCGGGTTTGACTGAATCGATGCATCTTTAATAAAATTACGCACAAATCTAGCAAAAATCATTACATTGGGCCAGCTACTATTATTTCCATTGTTATTATTATTTCTATTATGACTATTGTGTCCATAATCATAGCGCTTTGCACACTATTACTGTTGTGAATAAAGGCTATTATTGCTCTATTTCCATTGTAAAGATGTCTCACCCTACTTGAAATGGTTTGAGTACACCCCGCAGCTGAAGTGTTCACACAGACATAAAAGATGTAAGAGCAAAACACAGCGCTTCACAAAAGGTTGAATTTCATTTTCCCACTTATTAGCTGCGAGGACATGGAAAAGTGCCTCCACTTACCACCGTAAAACAAAGACGTGGAATAATGAGAGGTCAAAAATAAAAGCAGAGAGGTGGAGAACAGGCTTGGTGACTAAACAGAGAGACCGAACGAGCTGTTTGTTCTCGAGAGATGTGTTAATCATGAGATTTAGGAGTAGTTGTGTTTGTGAAAAATCAAAACCGACGAAGCAGGAAAACATAACCAAAAAAAGCTGAGGGAGACACAATGTGGTGCTGCTCGTATCTACTGTAATTAATGTGAGAATTCACGTGAAGATGTGGCTGATGAGATCAATGTTAAGTATTCTCAAATGTGAATCTCTAATAAGAAAAAAGTGATATCATGAAATCGAACCGCAAAATCAAAACAACAAAATGTTCCTGTGGGATGTTCAGTGGAAAATCACCAAACTGGCTGTTAAGAGGTGTTAAAAAATGAAAGAAAAAAACAATGTGTGGCCACTGATCAAGTGAATCTGGGATCAAAATTTGCTTTCAAATGAAGAAAGCACAAGTTTAACGGTCTCTGCAGCTTTATATATTTGTCAGGTGCAGAGGCGTTGGAATCCTGACATCTCATAAGAAAGGCCCTACGGTCAAATTAGATTCCATGCCAACATATTTCACAAGTCATTCTGTTTAAAAGAAATTGAATAAAATCACCAATGACTATGTAGCATTAATGAATCAAATTTGTACAACATAATCCAAGTATTTTTAAATTGCTCTGATCCACTCACTCCTGGAGAAAAACCAAGGACAGACTTCATTTGTCGAGTCTGCTGGATGTTGTCTGGTTGAACTAACCAAGAGGAGCGGCTTCAGTTTCTGCAGTTGCAGCAGATTATGCTGCCCATTCTGAGACCAAGGTTTTGACCCAGTTTCTGTCATAGAGGGCTGCTGTGACTACAGCTGAAAGTCGGAGTTTGTTTATTCCCCACAACGACAGCCTTTGCAGTGATGCTGGTGGGAAGCGCACAATGACACGCTAACACAATTGGCAGGGCTTTGTTAATCAAACCGAGGGATCAACCCCAGCTATTCATGCTGCTTTTCTTCACTCTGTGTCAGACCAATCAATCACTGAACAAGTACGGAGTCACTGCTGTCAGTGAGATCCCCCATCACTCTGTCAGACGCTTTTATAGAAATCTTTGTGTGTTTACAATATGCCTCCAACTTTTTGGGATGCGTTGGGAGTGGATGCTTTCAAATGTGATTGTTTTCATAACTCTCCATCCTTCTCTCTTTACTTCACGTGTCATCACGAATGCAAAATGACTGAAAAGACTCCAGCAGGATTAATTTGGCTACACACAAAAACAGTAAACACTTGTAATTTTTCATTCCTACCACTGCCATTACTTGTGTTACTTGTCACCTGCTTCAAAATATTTCCCAACTCTCATTCAAGTGCAAAGTCAAGGGATAAATTAAGTTGACAGAGACGTAGACAGTTATCATAGTGTTCTTCTGTGTCACACATTCACAGGAATAGGCAGGTCAGGATTACGGCAGGCAGAAAACGAGAGTGACGGGAAAGGCAGACAATCACAGCAGTCTGTGAATTTGACCGAACAGAACATCAACAGAAGTATCAAGTCTGGCTGACGTCGTCCAGCGTGATAAGGAATGCCACTTACAAAAGTCTGCTGATACAAATCTGTTCACAGCAAGGTGAAACTTTTCTCCTAACCTCTGTCTATTCATGGTTGCCTGAGACATGAGGAATGTCCAGGAGGTTAGAATTGGATGTTTGCTCAAAGGCAGATGAGCGTGTGTGTATGTGTGTGGTCACTCACTGACCTCTGGGTAGATGAGGCACCCTTGCGTCACTTCGCAAACAAATATATTCGCGTTAATTCATGCATTCTTAATACTTAATGGTGACTAACCTTGGTCTTCACTCTTTGAGCTCCTCAACTGCTAAATGCAATTGCTTTTAGTGAAAACAGTGATGCAAACATGGGCACCAAATGTAAAAGGCCAAATCTGCCATCACAATATGCAAAGCGAATACAAAGATCAATTGTTTCTTTGTCTACTTCAATTCCAAAGCAGATCTGGTGGGTGCTGCATGTACATCGTAGCAAGTGTACACGGAATGCGAGTGTTGGAGTGCTGGGTATATCAGCCTGCACTTGGAGAGTCACAGTCCTTTGAGCCCCACTGATCTCAGGAATAAAGCATGTCGACAAAGTGGGCTACTGAACCGCAGCAGAGCATTACTCTCCCTTTAAAGCGCTCTGGTGATGACGTTTTTGGCTGAGGTTTATGGTGCGAAAGCCAAGTACTTTAACTGGCCTCTGCCAGGCAACAGTAACTGGTAATTGCTTTCCAAAGTGAGGTGAGACTCATTGGGGAACCACTGTGCAGTACAGTAACTCTAGAGCTCTGCATCTGCTGCTTTTTCCAAGGGATGTGGGCCAAGATCGGTGGTGGGTCTTATAAAGCAGCCAGTAAGGTAGAGCCAGCAGCAGAATGCCCATAGCTGTGTCATCCCACATTCAGTGTCACCCTAACTCGATTCTCAAATCCCATTAATGCAGAATGAACCAGGACCAAACACATTACAGCTTTAGTATTTACTGAAAGTGATATACATCTTCTCTACCAGCATTTTTCCAGTCATGATTAGGGATGTCCGATAATATCGGCCCATCAATATTATCGGTCCGATATTGGCATAAAAGTGTAAAATCGGTATCGGATTTTTTGGCTTTATAACCAATAAAATGAAAACCGATAAAAATAAAATAATGCTTGCGTTACACCGAAATAGTGCCTATGCGCTCCTGAAGCCTTTACCGGCGCACATATCGGTATCGGCTGATATCGGTATCGGTAAATGGAGAGTTGGACAATATCGGCATATCGGATATCAGCAAAAAAGCCAATATCGGACATCCCTAGTCATGATGCAATAGGCAAATAACTGGGCAAATGCTAACAAACGAAATTGAGAAATTGAGAAAAATATGATTAACTTTCAGAAAACAGATGTATCCATACAAACACACAGTTCTATGCTGTTTGTTTGTTTGTTGTTGTTTTTTTGTTTTTACAAAAAACAACTTAAGAAACAGGAGCTACTGGACACTTCTGACCGACAATCTTAAAGCATTTTGAGAAATGCAAGCAAGGGCTAATGGCAACTCATGTCACAAGGAAATGCTGCAGAGAAAACAAAAAGATGAACACCATAATGAGTCCCTTGATAGACTTCAAATCTTAAACCAGCACCAGACATATTTGGTTATGAAGTATCTTCAAGATCCGATGTCCCCCGGCCCTTGTAACATCTCTACAACAAAGATATTCAGGAAGATTTTCAGACTAATATTAGGGTGTAACATTCATCACTTCAATGGTGCACCTGTGTGACTGGTGCATTAATTGACTTTCTTTTCAAATGTAAGGAAAAGTAACAAGTATGCAACATTATGAATTTGCTACTTTGTGACATTCAAAGTATGTTGCAATAATGTTTTTAATAGCACTACATCTTTTGGGTGGGCTAGGGACAATGTATTCTACAGAGATTTATTTTTTCCATTGTACAAAGGTGCAAAAACTTTGTCGGTCTTTGAGTTTTAATATGAAACTGGACGCCATGACAACAAAAACACACCCTTCAACACATCTAGTCGTGTGAACCACAAAGGTTGGCGTTTTCACAAATCATGACGTATGGCTGTATGCATTCCAGCACACCCTCATACTGGCACAATATTAGTCACAGGAATATTACGCTAATAACCATTAACCTCGCCTTTGACGACAATACATATAGAAAGGAGATTAAAGAGCACCATGTCTGTTTGTAGTGGAGGTGTAGTCACTCAGTAAGTCTGACTAATGATCTGATAAGAGAGCAGGAAAGCTGATCTCTATGTGAAACTGAGTCTTCCAGACCACAAATGAACTCTTGAATCAGGCAGTTAAATCACTTTATACAAATGCAGTTTCATTAACTCAAGTGATGCAGCGTGACAAAAAAAGTATTAGCTGGAACAAATTAAATTTTTAAATGGAAAATAATTCTAAAAGGAAAGATGCAATGCAAGCAAGTATTACTTTTTGTAAAAGATTTAAGAAGGGATTTTGCTCATACTTTTTTGTGATTTTTTTTTTTTTTTTGTGATTTTGTGAACTTCAGTTTTGTGAACTGAAAATATATTAGAAATAGAAGGAAATAGACAAACACAATCATTGATAATCGTTTGGGCAGTGTTCTCATGGCATGTTGCTGTCAAATTGTATGTTTGGTTTTTTTTGCATTCACTTTGCATACAACCTGACACTGTAGTTAGATTTGCCTCTTCACACGAGTCTTTCAAACAATGACACATGTGCTAGAACAATAAAAGCTATTCCTAAAAGAGCGTTAGCTAAAGAAACAAAAAAATCATTTTACCCATCACACTTAAGCCACGCTGCATGGTGCTTTCATTTCATTTGCAATGGACATCACTGCTTAAGTGTCTTGCGTCCACTCTCTTACTTGCTTCAGTGGCTTCACTGTGCATCTTCATTTACTTAGCTCAGGTTACACTCCACCCAATGAAGGCAGTACGTCTCAAAGCGATGTTACAACGTGCTCCATAACAAATGACTTGTAAACTGTATAAAAAATGTACGTCCACCCCCTGCCCATAAGTAAACATCTACTACTAGTGAACAACGATACATTTAGCTGTCACCTGATCTGCAATGCTGTCACCTAACATCACTTATGTCAGTTTAGGTCGTGTGTACTCACAATTCCAACAGCAAATGTTTGTACTTTGCTCTGCATTGTCATATGTGAATGTCCTTTGTCAAAGTTCAGAAAAGGAACATTAACTCTAATCTTATAAAACCAAATGATACGTTCACAGATAAGGTCATTCAATTGCCATGGCCTTTGATTCAAATTAACTCTCTAGTTTTATGAGCTCTTCCCTCGAACTACCCACCCAACAAGTTCTGGTAGTAACAGCATAAATCTGAGTAAATAAACTGTGGCCATCCAACTGGTTTTGTGCCTTTTTTTGTCAAAAAAGTGTCAGACCAAAGGAGAAAATTACACCAACAAATTCAAACGGGACTCTGAAATCCAAAACAACAGCAATGCATATCACCTCAGTAATTTTACAAACTTCAGGATGAGGGCTTACAATGTCAGCACAATTACATGCGCGAAAACATATGTGCATTTCATTTTGCGTGATGGTCTCACACAACAAATTCCTTTGTATCATTTCCCAGGGCCTGTCTGTATATAATAAGTATAATATGACATCTTAAAATAGCTAAACTCAGCCTAGACTCTTAAAGCCACAGCGACTTTGCTCAAAACCTGGTGGATATAACCATCAGACAAAATTCCTTTCATGGCATTACATTGAGACTAGGGATGTCCGATATTGGCTTTTTTGCCGATATCCGATATGCCGATACTGTCCAACTCTCAATTTACCGGTACCGATAACAGCCGATACCGATATGTGCGCCGGTAAACGCTTCAGGAGCGCATAGGCACTATTTCAGTGTAACGCAAGCATTATTGTATTTTTATCGGTTTTTATTTTATCGGTTTTAAAGCAAAAAAATCTGATACCGATATTACATTTTTATGCTAATATGTCAATCTCTGATTGAGACCTTAAACCAATACATGACAGACACCATCAATTGATGAATTACTCAACAAATGATCAAATCTACTCTTATTTTTAGCGCATCATGACTGTTTGATTGTAACAATATACTACCGAACACGATCAACAGGTTTCAGGTGAGCGACACAGCTACGGTGCCCTCTACACTGGCACACCAAGACGTAAGAGATGAGATAACCATGGCTATGCACATGGCAGCTGATCCACCTTGAAGCGCACAAGTGGTGTTGCTTCACAATTGCACAATGCTTCACTCACCATTACAAATCAACATGAGGGCAACATATTTTGTGGAGTAATGAAAGCTAACTTGCTTCGAGAACAACATGGCATTTGTAGAGACCAGTGGGCTGTAACTGTGTAGGAAAACAAAATATCTAAGAGGCACAATGTATCTCTGTCCTTTCTCACTGGTCACCACCACAACACCACTCCTGACCTCACCCAGTGTTTGAGCGGGTCTTGCCTCCAGTGTTTACTCAGTAAACTTATAGGATGTGAGAAAAATGTGCTGTGGTGGACACCATTCTGCAGAAACTGGCCTATTACATTTTTGGACACATTGTTAATATCTTACAGAATACAAAATAGTTGAACAGATGTGAACCACAATGTCAGTATGTGGAGTTTAAATACATTTTGAATCTGTGTGCATGTAAACTGTTGTGTTATAATGCTGACCTTGACCAAATGGTCCTGTGTAGAGAACTTTGTGTTAATTTGCCCCAAATGTAATGGTTTTGCACATCATGTGGCGCATATCTAAATATCATCTGTGGATCAAGGTTTTTTTTTTGCTATTTGAACAGTAAGAGGATTGAAGACAAATGTGAAGCACATCTAAAAAACAGTTCGAAGCAAGTAGAGGACAGAAAACTTACAATACAGCATTTTATCTCATAGAAAAAGAATATCTGTTAAGTGTCACAAGGAGCAGTCTACATCCTACAGTCTACAGGAGCTGACAGTCTACATAATACTGTAGACATACTAATGATGCTAACAAAGCAAGCAAAAGCAGTACTAATAATAGCAGCAATAGAGGTGTTCGTGATTGTGACGTTGTGACACTCTTATGCACTATTTGACGAACCTTAACACTTCACATAATATCACTGTGTGTCATTTTAAATTGAAAAAACTGAGGATCAGCAGTGGTGGCGGCGGCAGCATAACTCTGAAGTGACAAAAATACTCCTAATTGCCCCATTATTTTAATGACAAGCTTGTTTTGAGTAGGAGACTAAACAACACTGGTACACAAGTTAGCAAACAAATGCGGGTCCATGGTATGACAAGTCGGGCACCCTTGTACGGTTGCAGTGTAGTGGAAATGCCACATGAAATGATGTGGCAGAAGAAAAGGAAACATTAATGTATGCAGTCAACTATGACCGTCCAGCCTATTGGATGGATGGAACAATGCCAAATAGATGGCAAAACTATGTAGTCAAATATGTTTGTCAACCACATAACAAAAACAGTGTGATGCCTGCTTTCTGTGTACAAGCAACAACAAAATACTTGATGAGAAACTGTACCGCCATGACGGAATGCTTGTGGGATTCTGCTGAGGTCGTTGAGAGGTCGTTGCATGGGAGGGATCTTATGGCTGTGATGAGAATCTACTGTCAATCACCAATGTAAACCCAGAATGGGGAAAGTCCATGAACAAATCCTTGCAACACCACGAAAACTAGACAACATGTCCTCTGAGAGGCGAGGACATGTTGTCATGTCGAAGACGTGTTGTCACAGAAATGCATTACAAAACTCTCTCCTTTGTTCTATTGTGGTAATTTTTTGCAAAGGTAGGAGTCAAAGGTTTGATATTATGAACATTTCAAATGTGTCATCGTCTTTCCACTGATGCCAATCTGGCAGCAACCCACATCTGAGTGACATAACACAGGCGGCAGGTGGATGAGAACTATTTTCAAATGCCGCGAGCAACCTACACATTGCATATATTATGCTTATATAAAAAAACAACTTGTTCAAAGCACCTTTATGGGACTCTCTTGCATTAGCATTACTCATCCATCACAAGATCCATTATCTATGGGTTTTCAGCCTTAGATTTAGATGTAGTTTTGTGTGGCGATACCCGAGGTGCTCCGTCTCAGACTGTTTGCTTGGTATATGAATTTCAACAGTCCTGGTATACATACAAATATGACAACTGACCCCAGAAAGAAAAGGAAAGGAAACTCTAGAGCTAGAAGTGCAAAAAATATGTTAGAAAAACAAGAAAACATTTTATTAATTGCAGACACCCAACACCTATTCAGCATGTGTTAAAACAGAGACGACTGGGTAACACAACACTTTTGACACACCATCTTCAAACAAGGTTAGAGACGAAGGATGCTGAGACAAGGCCTTTCTATTTCGGAACAATATGCAGCCACAAACACTTTGAAGGTTTCAAGGGCTCGCCAGCTTTCAGCACAAATTCACTCAAATATGTCACAGTGGAGGCACTTCGCACACATATGGCAGTTATGATGATAGGGAACAATCTGCATTCAAGTTTGTATTTTCCTGTAGCAGTGTATTAGCATAGCATAATACTTACTCCATTGATTTAATAAGCTATTCATATGCATCTTGTGGACGTGGGGACAGACAAACCCAGAGGTCAGAGGTGCAGAAACTAGGGGAGGAACCACATACATGCAACAACAAATGAACAAAAGCAAGGACACAAACTCCACACAACACAGCAAACAATGAGCAACATTTAAATCGGCGACAGGCCACTTTGGACAGACTAAAGGAGATGATAATCAGTAGTTAGTGAATGAATGCCACATACATGTTTACTCCCTGGTGACATAAAATGGTAGCAACAGCACAAAGCAATGCGTCGCTTTGTGCAGCCCGACTTCACAAGGACTTACTCTGAAAAGCATTCCAAGGTGAATATTACACTGTTCTGTGTTCACTGTGACGACAATTATGTCTAGTCACAGTGCAATTATTGTATGTCTTGCAAATTTGTGTTTCCATTTGTGCAAACTCACTTTTGCTCACTCACTTTTTGATTATCTAACACACATTTCTAAATTAATAAGTGCAATCACATGAACAGCACCATGTAGTTTGATGCACCTGATGAACAAGTCAACACAATTTGTTTACACTAAAGTGAAACAACATAGATAGATAGATAGATAGATAGATAGATAGATAGATAGATAGATAGATCATCATAACATCCTAAATTCTGAATTCTTCATCTCCTCTTCTCGGTTTCTTAGAACTTATCTGATATCTAACTGAATCTACGAGATCTAGATGTAGATTTAAGCATGCGTACACATTTCGTACTTTTCCCGGCTCTTCTAAAAAGCACCTTCCCAACAAATGTTAAAATAAACGCCAACACCTGGTACCAGGCTCGGTATGGCTGACTTACGCGGGTTCGGTCCGTCTAGGGGCGGTCTGGAGGAACGGGAGCTCAGAACGTTTAGATTTTCGATGGAGTGTTGCTCCGCATTGCTAAGGTCCGTGTAAACTCCGCGGTGACACGGTGGGAGTCTGGCGGGCAGCTCGCGGGGAAAACAGATTCACTTCATGCAAATGTCAGTCTCATCGGTAGTCCTGGGAACCGGCCCCGCCATGGAACTCCGCCCACACAGGGAAATGGCGCGCCTCCTGCAGGCGGAGAAGGAGAACTACATGCACGTCGCAAAGCTGTGCCGCTGAGGCATGTCTCTTTATATTCAATTAAATTCTTTCTACCAAATTCTGCTTTCACTAAAATTCCTCAATTTCTACATCTGTAGCATTCTGCTACGTTACGCCGCTGAAATTCTGAATATTCACCTCCCACTCCGTCAATGTGGGTAGTGAATGGACCAAAACAGAGGACACGTGAATTTAAACAAACAGATGAAACTCAGAGCACAGAAAAGTACTGTAACATGACCTTTAATGTAAAAATCCTGCGCAGGTGGGGGTGGGGGCTGCAACATTTCTGACAAGATCAGAGCAGCAGTAGCAGTGCAGTAGATTGAAATAGCATTTGTTTTTATTGTGGTTCAATTCTTGCAATTCCATGCAATCTTTTCCACAGAATACAAAATGCAGTGTCGTTACAGTGGCGGAGGTAATGGAAATTGATCTTAGAAGTGTAAAATCAGAGTTGCTAGCATCTTCACACAAGTGTAGTGTTCAAGTACTTTAATGTTACAACTGGACACAGAGTTATGAACATCAGTACAATCAAAATAAGCATGAAATGGCCTCAGTGTTTTGATCAATGAGTGGGATCACAAAAATGCAACAGTCACCTCAAACCAGATATCTGATCTGAAGATTTGCAAATTGAATGAAGCGATAGACGCTTAATAATTTTAGACAAGTGAATGTCAGGGGAGATACAATTTGTTAAGACTGAAGCAAAACAGCATTGACACAGTTCTCAAGAGTGTACACCTGATCAGCTGAGACAGTGATTACAGGTGCATGCGCTAACCGGACCGCACCGCTCTGCATTTAAGCAATAATCAAAACAGGAGTAACAGCAGAAGTTGAGGTAACGTTGTTGGTCATATGCACTGATTGCAGTCCAATCCAAGAGCTCTAATAGAAACAGCAATGAAGTCCTACATACTTACATACATCTTACATTTTGCTCCAATGAAATTGTCCTATGCTTCTCTGATATTGAAATCCTCAAGATGATCTCAGCATTCCCCTGAGAAAGCAGTTTGCCTGCACAGATTTCTTTAGTATCTCAAATAACTAGTATCCTCTGACCCCTGCATCCCTTTAGCATCAACTCTTATCCTTATTTCTTTCATACCTCACTACAGTCTCACCAATGTGAATGAGAAAAAAGACATTGCACAATTTCCAGTGTTAACGTAAAGAAGGGCGCCATTGCTGACTTGTGGGACATGGGAGGCTTGCAGGCTTCGTCCACTGATCATGTGGACATCATTCGGCAGCGGCTACTGGGCTTCGAATAAAAATAGTGACCCTACCCTGTCAACCTATCCATCCTTGTTTAAGGCACTCTGAAGTGCAGATTCAATCCGGAAAAATAATTCTGCCACATGCTTCAAAAAGCATTATGGCCTTCCTCATTTCTAATGTATTTTTCCAATTGAATTTGACATGAATTTGTTGGGCATGAAAGAGAGCTCCACTTTGCTATGCGCAGCAGAGTCATGATCATGTTGCACCGTAGGTGCTGTAAACTTTGCGCTGGCACTGCCATCTGCTGTTTGGCCAGCTGGGGAACCATGACTCACGAGTTCTTCTATTTGTGAGCTCAGTTATGGCTCGTGGGCAGACTGTCAACACTTCACATCTAGTGACATTTTCTTCAGGTCTCCCCGTCATCAGCTCATTAGGTTTCAAACTGAAACATCATCTGACGACAACAGTGCAACATAAGGCTGAACGTTTTCATGGCAACACAATCTCTAAATCAGTTGCAGTGCTACCATAGCAACGTTTTGTAAGGGCATTCTATTTTGATTAGAAAAAAAAAAAAAGTGTCTAAAGAAGTTTTGACGTTAAGGCACTCTAAACCAAATATATTGCATCTTAGGTCTCTGGTAAATGCATAGTAATGCTTCTGTGACAAATATGCCAATACTCAGAATTCATCAAAAACATTCCTCGGACACAAACAAATATTTACCCTGGCACTATGAAACACAAAAAACAAAAACACAAAAAATCTATCACAAAATCAGGCAAAGTACAATCTCAATTAATCCAACATACACAACATTGATTCCTCATCTCTTTTCTGGGATTATTTGGATTGTATTCTGCCACTGGCATATACTTCCACCAACTGGTCGTCCTTTAGTATTACGACAGAGCTAATCTGCCCATCAGAACAGCATTCCATAAATTATATAAGGCACAGAGAGAAACTTAGAAATTGGATAGAGATACCCATAGAATATTAATGATATCGGTCCTTGTTCAGTTACTTCCGCGTAATGGAAAAATAACGGTAGCAGAGGCCAATCCATAAGAAAAGAACATTATCCCGCACTGTCAATGGTTTAAGTAAGAATAATCCAGCCCTCCGTCTCTTTTTATACAGTGTTGTAAGATTTTTTGGTTGATGGGATAAGCAACAGTTTCAACTGCAGCAGAGTTGAAACACATTCAGGTAGAGAAGGACAGAGATATATTCACAGTTTCTTTGAAAACTCTTTTGGTATCATGAGGCTGTCTCATAACCCCTGTGGCTTTTCATGGCTTTGTTCCTGTCATGGCAACCTTTGACCGCTAACTGCCCTGGTGACCTTAAACTGGGTCGTCAGCAGCTCAGGTGTCCTTGGGAGAAATCTTGCCAGATAAGAAGCAGTTCTGGCGGCTTGAATCCATTGACAATAATCCGTCTTGCAAAGGTGCATCGGTCATACTCGATTCTTTGGATTTCAAACAGGTTCCTGGTGAACAGATAACTTCTGGAATACACAGGCTGCACACCCAGCACCTGCAGACACAGCCCCACATACACGTCCTCCAGAGGGACCATTCGGACAAATCTGGATGCCCAGACTATCCTGCCAGCAAGGTCCGTAGAGAAGACGTAGCCAGCACCTGAGACATATGGGGGAAAGTAGTCCTGTGGGTAAACCTCCTTCGACACATGCCACTTGCTGTTGCTGTCTCTCCTCGGTCTCCCGTCTCTGATCACAGACCCTGTGATGTAACCGTGCCAACTGGAGCTCTTCAGGTATTCGAGCAGGTAGAAGACATTGACGAAGATGTCAACGTCTACCTTCATGGCGTAGGAGGAGTTTGGACAGTAGGTCGCCAACCAATTCATCATCACGATGGTCTTGATCACCAAGTTGTGATAACTATCAAAGAAGTTCATTTGGATGATATCACCATGTGTACCACTCTCCTCGTCCAATTCGTCTTGAGTGTCTGATTCCTGGCCTTCCCCAGTGAGTCCCACAAAGAACAGAGTCAGGGTGCTGAGGCTTGGAGCACCCCAGGTTCGCCTGATTGCCTCCCTCTCGGCAGCCTGTGCGGGGGCAACCGGCACCATTAACACCACGACGGGGCTCCTGTTCCTACACGCGGTGGGCTGGTTGTGAATGTAATCATAGCTTGCGGGGTTTATAACCCTGTGCTCCGTCTCGGGAACCGGGCTCGGCTGTGGTAACGTCCCACCCGTAGTAAATCTAAACACCAACACCTGACCACACAGGACAAGCGCGGCGGTGAGACAGGCGATCTTCAGCGTCCGACGGGAGGAAGTTGTTCTCATGATCGGAAAGTCCTCCGCCGGCCTCAGACGCATCGCAGTCCGGGGTTTCGTGTCAGCTGAAGGTGTGTCATGGAAGCCTGGCCGTTCCCACGGCGCACGACCACAGCGTCGTAATGCAAACAATGTGTTGAAGAGGCGGAAGCGCCAGATGAGGGGAGGGATGGAGGAAGGAGAGGATGAGGAGGAGGAGTGAGGTAGGTGGGGGAGGAGTCAGACGGGGTGCAGACTGCTCGGCGCCCAGCCGATGCAGCCACAGGCGGACACGAGCGCCACTGGCTGTCTTGGCAAGACAAGGCAAGGCACTTTTATTCGGACAGCACAATTCATACACAAGACAGCTGAATGTGCATCATACAGGAGATAAGAAAAGCAAATTTAAAAAGTCAGATTTTAAAAGCCAATAATGCAAACATTGCAGCACAAAAAATCAATACATAATTTCGCTTCAAGCAAAAGCGCAGATTAAGTACATATATGCGAACATAGATGAAATAATTTTCAGGCTGAAGCTGCACATCGTCAGAGTCGAGGTTTGTCTTACATCGTCAGGAAGACTGTCCAAGCTTTTGCTGCAGAAAATTGAAATGCAGCCTCACTCATCAAAGCCAACTTTGGAAACCATCAAGAGACCGCCCCCTGAGGTCCTTAGAGCAGCGGTTCTTCACCTGGGTTATTTCGAACCCCAGGGGTTCGATGAGTCAGTCTCATAGGTTCGCCGGAGGTCAAGACACAGACCCAAAACATATGATATGTGATGACACGCCCTGCTAGGCCATCGTAACAAGGATTCGGTGAATGCAGATATGAAACTGGTGGGGTTCAGTACCTCCAACAAGGTTGAGAACCACTGCCTTAGAGTCCTAGATGGTTCATATGGCGCCAATACAGGGGTAGGCAAACATCTCAGCTCAGGGGCCGTATTGACTTATGAATTTTAACGGACAGGCCGTGTTAGGACTAGGTGCAGACATATCAAACAGTAACTGAACAAAAGCATTAGGGTGTTTATACACTATTTACCTTTTAATGGGACCAGTTTTGTTGTTCACCCATCTATGCCAGTGCATCAAAGTCTGGTTGTTGGTTTTGTTGTTGTACTATTTGTTGTTTGCTTTGAATGCAGTCAAAATTGTGAATTCTGTACCAATCTTTGGCGGGCTGGATCGAGATGACAATCGGGACTAATTGGGCCAACGGGCCATAGTTTGCCCACCCTTACCCAAATATGTCAGCAATGTACTTTGGAGCTGGACCATGGCAGAGCTGTTTTAAACTCTATCCTCTGAGCAACAGGAAGCCATAGCAGAAACTTGAGCACTAGACTAATACAGTCATGTTTCGTGGTTCTGGTCAGGACACAGGCAACAGCGTTCTGGATGGACTGCCGCTGTCAAACAACTCCTTTACAGAGACCAGCGAGTAGACCGTTACAGCAGTCTAACTTTATTTTTGAGAAAGTACGTCCTATGAACAGGACTTTAACCACTTCAGAGTTATGCCAGAGATTCCTAACCGGTTTTCTAACCTCTGTAATAGGATCATGTGGTCCACTGTGTCAGTTGCAGCGCTTAGGTCCTGCAAAACCAGGACTTAGACTTAACCTGCACCTATGTTAGTCACATTTGTGGAATGCCACATAAGTCACCTGGATCGGTGCTGTCTCAGTGCTACAGTGGGGCCTAAAACCTAATTGGAAAGTGTTCTACGTGTTGCAAATGCCAGATGGGTCTATTTATTCAAGGAGGTAAACATCACGACCACATTACTCACTTTACCAACGTCTCTTCCTCGTATTAGTGAAAGGTCCATAACTTCAAATGCTATCATGCACCTATATAGTTTATGTCCAAGAACTGTAATAGGAGCAGAGGACAAGGATATAAATTGTTCTATTCTGTGATACTTGATAATTGTGACATAAAACGCTAAATCACTGCCATCTTGTGGTACCGTCTCTCAGCACTGAGCTGGGGTATTACTGTCAATATAAAAAAAAAGATCAAAGATGGATTTGATTTGTTAATGGTTTTGATTATGTATACAAGAGTATATCCTGAATGAGCATCTTTACGCATTTTTCCCCATCAGCAGGGGAAACAGAATTTGCTTTTGCTCAGTCAATCAACGAATATGTAGTCAATGAATATCTATCTTTTTCAGTCGATGGAAATATAGCGATTGCACCAAGAAATGGGCTTAAAAGTGAAGTTTCCTTCAAATCTGTATTTCAGAGGTTTCAATGTACTGTATCATTGTTGTGCATTTCTCTATACCCTGCTCGTACACATCCCTCTGTATTGTTGAATTTTGTCTACACCGCACCAACACCTAGCTGTTGTCTTATGAGTTGGATTTAAAATAATCTTGTTATCTATCTGCCAATGTATCATTGCTTTACTCTTTAAACTTACCAATGCTTCATCTTGCATTTTGGCAGAACTGTGTCAAAAATAAATCTGATCGGACCTTGGATTTAAACAATCTTTGTTTTATTGTAATACAGTTTACAGAGAAACACCTGTTGTTCACCCAGTTATAAACAATCAAAACAATAGAAATAAACTTAACTTACACAGGCATTCATCAGAGGGTCAGTGGTTTAGTAACCTGACGTAACAGGCAATGTGGGGATAGAAACGGGAACTAGTTGTTAATTTGTGGCCGGTCCAAACATAATTTTCAGCAATATAGGTAATAAATCGTATCACATCGACAGGAATTCAGTATAGCTTGGTCTTTTTTTTTCTTCTTTTTTTTCTAATTTCATCAACATCTTCTTTATCAACAACACATAACATTCTCTTGTTCCACATATATGTACTGTACTCACATTATGGAAAAAACAAAAAACTAAATAACTTTGATCACCCCATTTTCATTTTACACATTGAATAACAGGCTCTGCCTCAGATCCATTAAAGAAACCAAGTTAATTCTTTAGCTCCAAAAAAAAAAAGAAAAAAAAAATCCTAGACATGAGATGTGATGGATATTCTTTTCTTCATTACTTGATGCTTCCACCTTCAGATATTGGCCCATGTTGGAATGAGAGACTGCTATATAGAGGGGAATCAGGAAGGCTAAAGTGACACAGACGCTAGTTGGTCACACAAAGACAATCAAATGGCAAGTTAAGTGAAGGCAACATCTGCAACATCCTTCGGAGTAAGATACCTATTTTTACTTTCAAAATGTTTTAATCACATGTACAGATGTACAATATTGTACAAGGAATACATTTTTTAATAATAATTCTAAATTGTGGTGTGATCTTTTTTTTTTTGCACAGTGGTGGCAAAACTTAAATACAAGCTACAAACAGATTTTGTTCTCTTTGACTCTTCATAGCGTGACTTCAGAGTAGTTGGGCTTGAGAAACGGAGCTGTACTCCTGACTATTCCTTGTGCTATGATACACGATAATGCCCAAGCGCAGGCTTAAATCCCCACAAATGCTGTAACACAACAGCAGTGAAAATACAGTAACTGTGGTACGATGGTACTTAATTCTCTCTTTGGTGCATGAATAGTATCAGTTCCTGCTTCATTCCTGCTTCAAGTCAATTTTGTAATGTGCTTGTCGATTTGTAATGTGCTTATCGATTTCCGTGCTTGCATTATTTTGACTGCAACCTTCACGTGTTCACTGGGGAGTGGGGACAAGGTGGATGGGTGAGTGGCTGGGAGTGAAGACTGATCTATGGGTGAATGAGGGGAAGATGTGTCAATTAGAGTACACGCAGCAATGCTCATGGCAGTGACTTTGGTAGCTGCAGGCTGGGTATGGATATGTATGGAAGTCCAGACAGGATGATAGACTTGGTGCTGATGGTTCTGCTCAGTGATAATTTACGATCGTTTCCTCCGTCCCTCCAAGTTTCTGAAGTTGGATGGCCTTATCTTCATTTCGGCAAACTCGATCGAGTGCTCGTGGCCCTTCCAGTGGAACCAGTTCACACCCTGACAGAAAAAAAGTGGATTCATTATATTGATCAGAAAGAATGTGAACATTGTGAGGATCTGATTACCAATTACTACATTAACTAAACACCAAGAAAAAGGCTGGAATCAAAACAGAAACCTTCAGGTTTCTTGACAGCTGCTTCACCTCATCAGTTGAAAAAGAAACACTGGCACTCATCTCAAGGGTTTGAATTGAACAGACCACTGTACCACATTGTGCCACATTTGCTGGCACATTTAGATGATCCAAAGTCTGTTTGAACACACCTTGCTGTGACTGTTATCTCCATATCTTCCCATCAGGTTGACGCGATGACAGTTCTTATACCAGAAGGCTCCCTTGTAGGACAGGGCACAGTTGGTGACAGCAATGTCGTTATCATGGTCATAGGTGGAGAAAGGCCGACCGTGGTGGTAGGTCATGGAGTCACCTACACAGAATAAGAACACAGAAGATTTGGTGTGATAATGCAGTGATAACCGCCGGGACGTGCGTCAGTTTGTTTTCATTTCATTTTAAGAATGCAGGGCATCCAGAATATCCACTGAATGTCGTCTTCCTGCACCTGTTAGCTGAACCGGTTTGCTTAGGCACAATCTGTCACAATAGGCGCATGCAGTCAGGACAATTCTGATAATATCTGTGTGAGACTAGAGACTGTTTTTAACAAAAATATATGTGTAATACATGCAGCAGTGCCACAATCACAATTACTTCTTCCTGCCTTCACTCACTTTCTTTCAGATAAGCAACCGACAATAGAGAAACAACAATGCCATCCTTTGTAATTCAGAGCGGGATGTGGTTGAAAAGGAAATACAATGTTGAAGTGCTTCAATTCCTTAATCTAAAAGTATCAGGAAAGTGACATCAAAATGACATTTGAATACATATTAGAAAATCGTTTTACCCCCATTTTCAACTGTTTGGAGACTCAATAATGCAACTTGCAACTGCCATTAATGCAACATATTTGAAAATAAACTTCTATGATTATTCAGTAATGTATTCACTTGTATATTGCATATTTTGCTCTTGAATTCTGCAAGAGATGAGGCTGAATTGTGTGATCAAAGGTATTATGTCAAGCTTTCTAAGACCAAGTGAGCACATTATCAAAAATGATAAGTGTTGTAACATTATGAAGTACTAATGAGTGATAAAAGGACAACACCCCACTAACAGATATATACTTTCTAAAGATGGGAAAATAACGAAGCAGAATTCACTAATAGCAGGGCACTATTTGTGGTGAAATGCCACATTACAGCAGATGTGTGTGTGGTGTTTGTAGCCCATTCAGCCGCTTTTACCTGCAGTCCCACTGTATCCTCCCACGTGCACCTTGTATCTGGTGCGAGGTTCAGAGACAGAGAACTTGTCGTACTGAGCATAAGCTGTCTCTCCCTTATCTCTCAAGTCAACCCGCAGCTCATACTGACCTCCAGCGGTAATTTTATGGAGGTTTGACAGACCTGAGATAGAAAAAAGTATTCAAACAATGTATCTAGTGTCAACGGCAATGGTGATGATTCAGTGATGAGAAACTAAGATGACATCTAAGTGTGCATTTAGTACTTGAATAGAAAACAATATTGACACATCCCACTTAATATGTTAAGTTCTGTGGTGCAACATTGTGTTTTCACTTACCTAGCCAGAATTCATCATTCAGGTCACCAAAGCCAGCTGTGTAGTTTTTCCAGTTGCGGAAAAACTCAAGTTTGCCACTTTGACGTCTGAGGAAAATCTGAAAGGAGGATAACAAGAAATAGATCACACAGAATAAAAAGTGAATTTTCTCAGCATCAGTGTGCAATATTGAATGTATTGACAGTGTCTCATTGATAAACGAAGTCACTCACAATCCATCCACCTCCATCAGTGACCATGTCGCAGTAGACCTGAATAGCCTGATTCTCATCTCCAGCTAGATAAATGGTGTGCAGGCCAGAGGTGGTATCACCATTCAGCAAAGCTTGGGAACAGTCTTTAGGGAATCTGTACAGAACACCGGCTACACACAAACACACAGACAAAGCCTTACATTAGTTACTATAAATAATTTCAAGATTTCCACAACACAAGGGTAAAAACACACTGTCAATGTTTTTTTTCCCCCAAAAAGCGAGTATTTTTGCTGATGTCATCCGCCACTGGGTCTCCAAGCTGTGTTGCATTCCTGAATCTGCAATAACAAATGTGTTTGTTTGCATGTATTTGTTATTTAGTTTAGTTTCACTCGTTACTGCACAATCAAAGCAAGCATGTGATTTTGCGATAATGTTTTAAGTCAGTCATCGCTGAATCAATTCCTGGATCGGGGCCGAAGTGTACATTTCAATAATCTATACAAAGGAGTACTCTCAAAGTAGAAAAAGTAGAAAATGAAGACAAACACCTCACATTAGCATGTCGTAGAAGCAATTTGATCTTTTACACACACATTCATGCTCCATTGGTGGAAGTGTAGTGACATGTGGTGTCAAAAATGTGACACTTAGTAAGTGATCCTTGTCAAAATGTGTATTGAAAATAAATCCAAAAACAATGTGGTGCATTAGTGTGGACACTTCTGAAGCGATGGACATATCAGCCATGTCAATGGACATTCTAACTATCACCTGTTTTGATGGCTTTTGAACCAATGCTGACAATGGCTTTTTCAAAACAGTAATAGTGTCCTCGTCAGACCACTTTGGAATAAAATCTGCCACATTCACCAAGTCGTAGCTCCTGAGTATTTTTTCCCGTTTTTTAACTTACACTGAAAAGGCTCCCATTGAAATATTCTCGATTTTCTGTGCCGAAGTGTGTAATCTACATATTCAAGTTGTAAGGTGAGCAAATATGTCCTTACTCGTGGTGAAAACAGTTGTGAGTATTCTGCTTCTTTTGGGACCAGCGATGGCCTGCAGCCTCACTGAATACTCTGTTGAAGCCTTGAGCTGAGCCATGTTGTACGAGACAGCAGTGGGACTCAGGACAACATCCTAAAAGAAAATACACAAGTAGCAGTTTTACTCATCTACATAGAATGTTGCCGATCCATTTAAAACAGCCTCAAGAGGGCCACTTCCTAGTGTAACACAGCTGTTGTGGCTGTCCCCAAGCCCAGTAAGGGTTGCTTCACGAATGGCATTAGGTATATAATCTGCCATAAATAAATATGCAGGTCATAGATAGTATGATTGCCATACCACATCGGTTGCAGCTTGAGTGAACAACGTTCGCCTCCAAGTGTTTGATGATCAAGACGCTCATGGAAACTATGCTACTGTCAGATGTAACGTAGAGTGTTGGCTTAGTCTCTGGGAAATCACAAGGAATTACCAGCTGAGCTGGGAAAGGGAGGTTAGCAGAGCTATGAAAAGCACAATGGCTGGAAAGCGGTGGGTCATGTCCCTGTGGGGTGTGGAAATGTTTGGGGGAAAGGTCATTTCAAAGCAGATTATTTAACACAATCTTAGGGGCAAGAGGATGCATGAGGAATAAAGCAGCAGTGCTCAGGTGCCCATCTTTAAAAACATAGGTGACGGGCAGAGGTGTGGTAATTAAAGAGGCATAAAGCTCGATATGCAAGATCATGAAGATGTGGGAAACTGTTGATGAAGCTATGTTGAGGAAGGATGTTACTGTGAGTGTGCAGCAGTATGGTTTTGTGCCAAGAAAGAGTCCCACATGCACCATTTTGTGCTCTAAGAATGCTGATGGAGAAGCACAGGAAAGGTCAGAGGGAGTAACATTTTGGGGTTTTTTGGGCCCAAAAAGCGTGTCATAGGCACCAAGACCAGAACAGTTGGACTGTATGGGAAAGTCGGGAGAGGGGGTATGTTAAAGTGGTGTAGGACATGTACGACGATAACAAGACAGAGGTGAGGTGGGTCTTCGGAGTGACAGATCAGTGTAAGGTCGGAGTGGGGATGCATCAGGGAACAGTCCCTAGTGTCCTCCTGTTTCAAACAAAGAGATGATGGGCAGTAGTCCTCATGGACAATAGTGTTTGCAGGGGATATTGTAGATATCTGTGGAAGGGTAGGTAACAAGTGGAAGAGAACCTGCGGCCTTATTCACGAACCATGGGTAGAAAAGGTTCTATTTTCTTCGTAGGAGTGAAATTTAAAGGGTGTGTGAGTACAAAAAAAATCTGCAATTACCAAACATGCGGAGACTGGCCGCAGAAGTACGCAATAGTGATGATAAATCTCACGCAACATGCTGCATATGTCTCCCATCTTTCGTTGAAATGTCTCGTGGCAAAAAAATCCCAGGACACAACCTCGATGTGCGGTGGGATAGTTTTGCTGTCATTTGTCTCTCGCTTCAACATGGGTTGTGAATTACAGCATAGATCTGCCACTATGTTTTGGGGAAGTAGTATCTGCTGAGAAGCCACTCTGTGCTCTCACTGAACATCTGCATAATCTTTTAAGAAGCGTTCCCTGCACAGCGAACTGTTCTCCAAGTTCCTCAACAAAGCAAGATAGACCATGGGACGTGTATTTCAAAATCTTTTCAGGTCGTCCTGTCACAGCTGTTTTTCTAGCTTGTCACAACAGTTATTGAAAGCGTCTGCAACTCATGGGGAATATTTATAAATTTGAGAAAATGTATCTATCAATTACAGAAAACAGGGAATACTTGCTTGAGAGTTTGAGAAAATTTGAGATCGCTGGACGCTCTTGATGGGTCCTATTTGTAGTTTCACTGTTCTACCACCAGAGGTTGTGCATACACACGGTCCACACAAAGTACATGTGTATGAATGTGAGTCAGGCAGAAGGACAGGTGAAGTTGCAAGTAGAGCTAGTGAGGAGGGATAACTACAGATAACCGATGTAATGGACTGTAATGGCTGAGGTTTCATCTGGGGAATAACCAGGTGAGACAGAATTAATAAATATGAGCACGGCTCAGGTAAGATTGAGATGATTTGATCATGTCCAGAGGAGAGATAGTGGATATACAGTCTTAGGCAAAGGACACTGGAGCTGCCAGGTAGGAAGAAAAGAGGAAGACCACTGAGAAGGCTCATGGATTTAGACACAAGGGTAGTGGGTGATGCAGTTGGCGGATGACCTGCTGTGGCAACCCCTGAAGGAAGCAGTCAAGAAAATCCATGGAGAGTTTGGTGCCCACATGTTTCTAGTGTGCATATAACCCATAGAAAATCTGCATCATAGTTTCATCCAAAGTGGTTCAGGAGTCAATCTGCAGGTCTGATATATAAGCAAATAAAATCAAAAAGGTTTTGGCATGATGTCGTGCATGATATGGGCACCTCCTCCTTAAGCATTACACTGTCCTCCTTCACTCATGCTTGTTCCTGAGTTGTGTCCCAAATGGAAACAAAGTTTGCATCATGTTCTTCCTAATGTTAAGAAAGGTCAAGATTAATTTTAAGAAAAATAGAGATTCAAGGTTTAAATGATTTAAATGTGTTTTAAGCTTTGGTAAAATAAGAGACTGCAGCTTCACTTGTTCAATAACATGTGTCTGAAATAAGACACAGTGAGTTTATTACCAAAAGAAAAACTTTATGAATGAAAGCACACCTAACAGAGTGATCCTCGTATTCCGCGTTCATTTGGTTACCCTCCTGAGTCACTACTACTCACCCGCACAGCTCCATCTGCTGATTCAAAGCTGATGATGTAGCCAGTGATGTCCGCGCGAGGTGGCCTCCAGGTCAGCAGGGCACTTTCTGTCTGGATGTTACTGGCTGCCAGGTCCTGGGGGGCATCCACATCTAACACACAACAGGCAGCAACAATCAGGATGTGAGCATAGAATTTTCTTCTGTATTATATGTTGCTTGCACTTTTCCAGATTTTTAGTTTCACGTTTTCAGTTCAGAATACACATTTCAGTGTCAAGAGTTAAGTGTTGATACTTTGTTTTTGTTTTTTCCCACAACCCTGCCTTTATAATAACCATCATAAGCATTATAACAGAAGGTTAGCATCACTGCTCTGTTTCTGCTGTCCAATCAACGGATTATTTCTTAAATGTAGGAAAATGTAGGAAATTGTAGGAAAATGGACAGATGGTGGTGTAGACACTGTACTCACCAGTGGTAAACTCAGCTGTAGTGGCAGCACTTTTGGCCAAGTCCCTCACTGCATAGACCTTCACCGTGTAGTGTGTAGCTGGCGTCAGAGAGCTCATCTCAAACTCAACCACATTTCCTGAGACTCGCTCCATCACTGGGGACACTAGAAAACAGAACCAGGCATGAGTTTGTATTATTTCTATTTTTGATTTACACTTAAATGAACACTGTTCTGTGCGTGGACTGATTCTGTTCACTTTGTATATGCTTCCTCTTGGCAGTATTATCATGAGACACTTGCCTTTTGACGTATATTGATTTTAGCTTTACGTTTTGAGTCACTATATGCTAAACATTCTTCATCTGCTCGTCACAGGATACCAGCAAAGAATTTAGAAACTTCCTTGTTTCTTCATTTAGATGAGAGAGAGAGAGACTGAGTTGAAGATAAATTTCCATTGAAAAACACCTCTTTGTTTTGTTCATGCTTCACTCTCCTATAAATTTAAGCTATTTTTTTACCAAGTCCTAAAATTCTAAAATCTGGTCCAGTTCACTCATCTTTGACCCTCATATCATCCTGCTTCTGAACTTTTGACTTTGCCATCTGACCCCTTGCCCCCCAACCAACCCCTCTCCCTCCCATCCCTCTCTTTACCATTGCCTCTTGGGGACAGTTTACTTTTTTTCTGATTCTATTTCTGGTTGGGTTATGTTGCTATGTGTGCTATGTGTTACTCATACATAATAGTCGTAACTTCTGTGAGATGATTATGTGCTCTTGATAAAGTATGCCCCCCTGCGTACATACCAGTGTCTGCACTGTATGTAATGACGTAGCCATCAACTGTGGCAATGGCAGGCTGCCAGAGCAGTAGAGCTTCGGTGTCTGTGATGTTGACAGCAGTCAGACCACGAGGTTTGTCCAGAGCTGAGAGGAAACCAAAAGTATAAAGTGATCATCAGAACCAACATCTACCGATTCTTATCAGTGGAGAATGATGAGTGTGGCTTTCTGTTATTATGCCGTACCTGTTGTGACACTGTCTGATCCTGGCTCACTCTCTCTTTGACCCTTGACAGCGACAACTGTCACTTGGTAGGTGACCCCAGGTGTCAGGTTGGGAAGTACAGTTTGAGACTCTGACCCATCCACTGTCAACGTCTTAGCATTTCCTGAAAACCAATAAAAACCAAGAAAGATAGCTCAATCTATGTAAACCGAAATTCCCATAAAAAGATGGTATCATTATTCAGTGTTCCTCAGAGTACCACATTGGCATGATGTGCTCCACTATTCTGATATCACCCCTGCTCCACAATCGCTTACATATTGGCAGAAATACGCTAATGAGAGCTCTACCACAGTAACCACTAGAGGGCAGAATTCATTCATCCTCAGAACACACTCGTCTCATGCAAGGATGCTGAGGTCGCAGTTGACAGGACGTCTCTCAAAAACTAAAATACACTCTGACGCTCTATTAGAAAAAGATCGCTGAGTTAGCAGATGAAGGTGTCTGCCAGTTATACACTCAGTGTAGTTTTTCTTACGGACAGAAATGGGTAAAAAACCCCACTTGATCTCTGAGGATTTCTTACAATGTTTTTCACTTTGGTGTGCCCTAAATAGGCGCAAATCACAAATAAGTGAACAATCTGAACTTTAAAACATGACATTAACAATCTGGAAAACGATAATCTTACGGTTGGAAAATATGTAAGTAGTAAGAAACAGTCTGTGATATTGTTTGGCAGTGGAAATGCCGTTAGAAAGAGCACCTTTATTTGTTAAATAAACTGACATCTTTCGAGATGGCTGATTTGGGCCTGCTGCTTTGTCAGTGTGACTGAATTGGTTTATTTTGTGAATTCCCCCTCTTATATTTCAATGTTGTATTTATGTGCAAAATCATTTTCTGTATTCGACTTGTTTTGTGGTGATCTGAGCCACAATGGACTTAATGAACATTTTGTATATTACATATAGCTGTGGAAAAGTCTTTTCTTGTTGTGAGTAAGTCTGCTCATGTTGCTCTTCTTGGCAACATGAATGTGTGAAAGCAATGTTTTTGCTGATTTCTGTCACACCTTCGTGTTGTGTATATGGGGTGCACACTCTGTAAAAAAAAGACTGACAGCTACAACTGAAGTCTAATTTCAATCTTGGGGTTTTGCTATGCATATTTGTGGACAACACAGATGTTTGTTTGTTTTCAGAGATGCAGTCATAGGTGCAATGCATGTAGTCATTTGAATATGTTGTAGTAATATGTTGTACTACGTAATGGTTTTGAACAAAACTGTTTTGGGGGACAAAGAACTTTACAAAACAACACAATTTCAAATGAATGCCACATTGTATTCACACTAGAGCGTACTGACCTCCATGTGCTGGCACGTAGGTGACCTGATAGCTGTCCACACGCGCTCTCGGGACCATCCAGTGAACAGTGGCAGATGTATCGGTGACATCGGAAAATCGGACTCCCTTAGGTGAGCCCAGGTCTGAACCGAACAGGATGCAATAGGAAGATGGGAGCAAAGGGGCAAAATAGGACAGAGACTTACTCACAATGCATTTTTAAGATGCTGAAGGTTAGGAAGCTGAAATTAAAATGTGGGTCAGTGAACATCCATAAATGCACAGGATATTCCAGCATTTTCTGCTTCACATCATATTGCAGAGGATGAGACCAGACAAGACAAGACAGGCATCTATTCTGTTACTGTAGGAGTAGTAGGAGATCCACCACTAAAAAGCACTTATTTTTGGGGAAAAAAAGCAAAAGAACACAGAAAGCAAGGTAGACAAACAAAGAGCGCCTGGGGAAGCCAAGGCACATGGTCACCAGCGTGCCCAACAACAGAGTACCAGTGTATCTTAGTGTATCTTGTGTGACAGACCTGAGGAGATTAACTTGCCCCCATTTCATGGAAACACAAAAGTGAAACATGCGCCACGCAACCCAAGAGGAAAGCCTTGCCCCCAGGGAGGTCAGGGGACAGACTTTGAGAGACCTATTCAATGTAACAGAGGAAACTTTCCCCCTTTACACAGAACAACACTGACACAGGCAGCGGAAGACAATTTAGAGGACAACTGGACAGAGGTGACATAAAACAGAGTGGGATGAAAAGCCCTACAGATCCTTGGATGGTGGTACTTTCAGTTAGACTTTGGGTGATACCGAAAACCAGGTTTGGGACTTTTGAAACGATTGTGTGAATATAGTTCTGCCTAAAACAGCCAATATGAATTTTCGGTAGATGCTGATCCATCTTTGTACTTGCCAGAATTATTTGTCAGTAAAACTGAGATCGTAGGGACCATACCACTCTAACACCATAGAGGCAGTTCTACGAAGTGCACAAAGTGGAGAATTACACAATTTTCTCGATTCAAACCCAAATTGCGTACACCTCTGAGAACTGCTGGCTCTATACACCAGAACCAAGACTGTTGACAAAGATAATAGGTTAAGAATAACAAACAAACTGAGCTGGAAACACCAGAAAAAACAGGACGCGCTGATACAAGGCACAAAACGCTGCCATATCAAATTCTGATGACCAGTGAGGGATGTTCATCTTTTTTCTCATGAACATTCTTTTGACTCTTTTCTACACTGCAACGTTAAGTGTCTTGCACAAGCAAAGTTACTTTTTGTGACCAGGTTAGTAGTGAAAGCAAATTCTGCAAGTCCAACTCGCTATTGAAAGAATGATTTCAAAGTTCTCCTCACATCTTCTCACCATGTACCTGTTCTCACCCTCTCAATTACAGACTCGGTGCGTCGTCCATAAATGAGTCCAAAGATCTCAATTTTGTACTGGGTGTCCTCTGTTAGATCAGAGATCATGGTGCTCCTCTCCTCGCTGCCCAGCACCAGCTCTTGCGGTTGGCCTACACCCTCTGCCTGGCTGACCATTATGACAAAGGTGTCAATGGTGTCTTCTTCAGCCACCCAGGCCAATACAAAGCTGTCAGTTGTGACGTCAGAGACTAGAAGAGCCTCCACCTTTGGTTCAGCCTCTGAGTGACAAGGGAAAGTAAGTTTGCTTTATCTACAAAACTGCACAGTGCTTTGAAATCTCAGCATGTGGCATCACAGCAGTCTGAAACATAGAACGCACGGTGCAATCGACTGTTGAGATTAGAAATTGACTGTGAAAAGATAACAGCATGATACCATGGCATTCTAAGTGTATAGTATCAGTGAACATACATATACTGACCTAACAAAACCACTGTAGAAGATGGATTGAAATTTTAAGTAATTTTAAGCTCATCTAAAGTTGAGAATGAAGGACAAAGCAATATGTCCACGAAAACAATCAGCAAAAAATCACGAATTGACATGGATTATCAAACGTAGCTCTGATGTGCATGTGCTAGTACATGGATGGCAATGTGGTTGTGCTGGTAATTAAGCAGTTAGCCATGGCAGCAGTAGAGGAGAAACTGAGAAACAGCAGGAGTCTGTCCTGCTGAAAGAAGAAGCTTGGTTTTCTTCTCAGGATGAGCTCACTGCAGCTAATTAGCCAGGGAAACTTCCAGTGGCAGCACAGATGGATACATGGACCGGATGGAGCTTTTAAAGCAATCTGGGTAGCAGTAGATATTACAGGGCTCAGAAAAGCCTCAATAAAGTCCAGTTCCTCTGCTCATTAAAACACTGCGCCAAATGTGCGGGTCTCTGGGGTCCTTGAACTCGCCTGAAGGCCCCCCCACCCCCCG
>OMPJ01040591.1:59336-80084 GCA_900312935.1 Carapus acus
ACAGCTACCAACAATATCACTTCGTGTGTGCAAGTCATATATAAGCTCATCATCTCCTCTGGCAGTACACCTTTTGACACATGACAATGTGACAACATCTAGAGATGGTTTAGTTGAACTTTACTTTAAGTTACTTTGTGTATAATTTTTCAATCTGAGGTTTTCATGGTTACAAACGCTTATGATAAGGCAGTGTGCCACCATAGATGTGGATTGGGGATGTCCAACCAATGACAACAGAATGAACTGTGCTTTTGATACTGGTACCTAGGCCATGATTTCATCAGGAGGAGGTAAATGGGGTATATTAGACATCTCACCAGTCACAGCATTGGTCGTTGCTGGCAGACTCTCTCGCTCAAGTTTCACAGCTGTCACACCCATCCCGTACTCAGTTCCAGGTCTCAGGCCTACAACACCACATACATATCAAAACACTGCATCAGTTGAATCAATTTCATGTGTTTTGAATACATGTTATGTCTACTTTCACGTCAGATTTGACATGCCACCAAATGAATAATTTAATGAAATGGCCCACGGTTTCAATCAATGTGTTAAGTGTGGTCCATGCACAGTAGATGATGACCTAGTTGTGTTTTGTGGGTGTGAGTTAATTTTGAAACATCACTGTTCCATTTATGTTGATGGATCTATTGTGCTCTTGTCACGGATCTGAAGCACCTTTGGTTGTGGTCCAGCAGGCTGAAGAGGCCCTGTAGGACCCACAATCAAGTTCTCTCTCAATCAGAGAGCCCCTAATTCCTTTATTAACTCACAAAGAGGTCATCACACACGGAGGCTTACAGCATGAAATTGCACCTAATGCCAAGGAAACTCATTATCAATAAAATCACGAGCGTGAAGCCAATTACTGATAATAACTGTGTGAAAGAGCCGCCGAGGTGTGTGCGTGTGTGTGTGGACTAGAGGGGGTGTAGGCTGAATGGACACATGGCTTTATTTCCTGGGGATGGGCTTCCAGAGGACAAAGAATCAGGCCATACAAAGACGCCATTACCCAAATTTTGGAATTTGTTTTCTCATGGTGCCCAACAGAGTTGAAACAAACAACAGTGGATAGAGGAAAGCTGCTGTGAATTGTTTGTGCAAGGTCTCACACTGAAACAAGTGACAGTATTATTTCATTTAAAGTGTGAGCGCCAAGCCCCCCCTGGGTGGTGTGCTAATGATGGCCTTCTGTGGATGGTAAACATTTCACAACAAACACACTAAAGGAGATTCATTAGTATGACGTATTTTAAAGTGAGCAAATTGGAACTAAAAACACAAAAATTAATGAAAACAAGTCTGCAACATATCTGAGTGTGATAAAAATTTACCACAAAATAATTGATGTGACTCTTCCAATAATAATTGATTTCACATCAGGGATGTGCTTTGAGTTCCATGGCTGATGAGGCACTGACCTCGTCACAATCATATTTGCCCACAAATAAACAAACAAAGTAGCTTATTCACCATTTGATTAGGAGCAGTTTACGGGTTATGTTTGAAAATAATCTAACAATGCAAATCACTTGATGAATCCAACTATTTCTTTTTCTTTCATTTTCAATTTTTTCTTTTTCCTGTGATGACAGGTGAGGCGAGGCCTTTTCTGCCTCTGCTGACCGCATCTCATGGGTCACATGTTATTTGCTCAGATAATATACTGGTTCACTACCCCTGGTTCATCTTGTTTTGACTGTATTGTAGATGTTTGTATTTCTTATCACACTCTTGTCTGATTAGGAGTGACAGCAGTGAGCGAAATGTTGGTTGTATTGGAGATGTTAGCGCTGTCCATACAGTTGGATAAGTGTTTGCTTGTGTGGCTGTACCAGTTATCTTGGCCTGGGTGGTGTCTCTGGGTCCTTGAGCGAAAAGAAGCTCTCCATGCTCGCCACCAGACAGAGGTCCATACTTAATGCGATAGTTGTCCACATTAGCTTTGCTGTTCTTCCACTCGAGAGTGATGCTCTCATCGGTCAGTTCTACCGTCTGCAGGTCCTGGGGGGCATCAAGATCTAACGCACACACACACACACAAAACATCCATACAGGGTCTCATTTATTTACTGGTAAATCACTCACTCACTCACTCACTCACTCACTCACTCATTCAATGAATCAATCAATGAATCAATCAATCACTTAACCCTTCCTTACATATGAACTTCACACCTCTTTCCTCCCCATCAGAACACAATCTACAGTAGTGTACCACAGCACGTTATGATCTGCTTGTGAAGAAGATATTGAGATAATGGCCAGAAAATGGCGTCCCTCGATTGGCAGGCACTCTGTGAGTGCAGTGTGCATAACCATCAGTTGCTGTGTAGACTCTGCTATTACAGCAAAGAGTGTCCATTGAAAATGGACGTGCAAGACATTCTAATGCCAAAGGGAGTGCATTAAGAGCTACACACAGGCAGACGTTGAGGACAATTCACTAGAGGGTGAGGATTTGCAGTGGATACTTAGAGCAGTTTTCCCCAAACCAGCGTGCCACGGTGTGCAAACAACCATTCCATTCCATTCCGTTTTTTGTTTTTTCTTTTCTGTTTGGCAGTTGAAAATGGAAGGAACAAATGGTACACGGATTGTACAAGTCTTCCACTCTGGCTTTCAATGGTGGTGCAAGGGTAGAACCTGTCATTGAGCCTGGTGGATCAGGCAAACAGAGCTCTACCATGACCGCCAGAGGGAAGGAGTGCTAACTTCTGACCAGGGTGCAAGATACCCTGGTCAGCAGATATGTTCCCAGCCTGAAATGTCGACCTGATAGGGCATAAGTTGTGGATAGGGGGAAGATCTGTGCTAATGATCCTGTTGACTTTCCACAGTCTGGATCTGTCCTACTGACCAAACCTGCCGCTTTCTGAGGCAGGTTGAACTTTGGGAGCTGTTAACAGGAAGAAGAACCCCTTATGGATCTTCTTATGAGTCTGAGAGGTGGAGGACATTGCAGATCGTTGTCATAGTTCTGGGTTTTGATTTCCCGACTCCTGGAGGACCCAACAATGTGTCAGATAGGGTGGTCAGCAACACTGCAGCTATTTCCTGTTTATTTTCAATCCTTGCCTCAGTTTATTCACTACCCTTCGTTTCTTACTTGGCGTGGCAGATGTTGATTTCTCTTTAGGATCAAACTGGTTTTTCTCATTCTCATTCTGAATCAGATAGTTTTAACCTTAGAGGTGAGGTTTAAGTGTTGCTCCTCTATACCTTTTAGGAGTTCCTCACCCTCAGTCACCCCTAATGAAGGCATTCATTCCTGAATATGTCTGGCCTCATTTAGCACATATAGGCATGCCCATTACTGTGGGGGATCTTGCCAAATAAACACAGTGTCAACAGTAAAGCATGTGTGGTCTGGCTCCCTGCTGAGATTCAGACTACACTAAAACCACGGCACATCATTCAGCTTTGTGAAACTAAATGTCCAAATAAAATTCTGAGACTGAATTGAAAATACCATTTAGGCTCTAGGGAAAAATGTAGAAAAAAACTATGTTAAATGGGATTATTTTAATTTCAGCCTTACCAGTGAGGAAGGTCTCATAGATTGGTATGCTGCTCAGGTCTCCTCTTTGCGCCATTAGAGACACCTCATATTGGGTGTCTGGGATGAGGCCTCCCAGGTGGTGCTGAGTGTCGGCAGATGTCAGGGCAACAACCCTGCGATCAGTGGGATCCACGCTTGGCCCGTAGGAGAGACTAACCCCATCTACTGCTGCCACGGGATGGAACCAGGTCACCAGCGCTGTGGTGTCAGTCACATCTCGCACATCAATCTGGCTTGGGGCATCGATCACTAGGGAGAATGGGAAGTGACACCTGTTGTAAGTCTTTGGAGGAAGTCATCATCAATTGACATTGTTTTGCAAATGCTCAGTTTAAAGTCTCAGTTGCTTTGTGAGGGATTATTATGTCACTGTGCTTATACTGTATATTGTTTATACTGAAAAGATTTTGGGAGTCAAAGGTGTCAGAGATGATGAAATAGCATCAGTTATGAAATGAATAGTGATACAAGCAGAGCAGATGAAACAGATGAAAACTGACTGAGGACAACATAGATGAGACATTCAATCTCTTCTTTTCCTAATTTTATCTCTCTTAATTGCCCTATCCCTCCATATTCAGCCTTGCCATTTCTTGTGTGTCTATGGCTCATCCTTTCTTCCCATTTTTTTCTTATATGCATTTAATTTATCAACAAAATAGACAGCAAATACAGTAAACAAACAAAAAACACACAGGCGTCTCTCTGTGTGGCGTTACACGCAGAGAGAAGGAGAAGGCACAGTTTTGATGCCATAATCTATTTGCATTACGTTTTGATCAACAATGAAGAGGAGCCCACATTTAATGGGAAACAAGACAGAATAACTAAAATCCCTCTTTTGGAGTAGCCAAAATGTGTGCAAATGTGGGGTAGATATTTCAGCGGGCCTGGCATTGCAAAAAACACTACACTCCCCCCATTCAAAGTCTTTACAGAGGTGCCAGTGCCACGAAGGGCGTCTTTTTCCAATGTCAAAATTGATTTGTCACACACAAGCAACTTCTGGAGAGTCAGTCCTTCTGCACAGGACAGATAAAACTCTGAATCTGCATTTAAGCTCACAGCTTTGTCCTTTGAAGAGCATCAAAGTGTCTTGTTGAAGTGTCACAATGGCATCCTCATTGAATATGTGTCTCGGTGTGCTTGACTGACCAGAGTTTCCCTCTCATGGTGAGGGTGGAAGGTACGAGGGGAAACGGGAGCGCCCCCACTTGCTTTACACAATTAGTGCCACAGCATGCAAATCCCTCTGTGTGAACCAAAACAGCCAACATAACAGGAGAAAGTGCGAATGATGGAGTGACGCGAAGAAGTGTCAACCTCAAACCTGCAGAACCGGCAAAGCTAAAACAGAGCACACACATGCACCCTCACATGCATGTCTCTGTGCAGAGCATGTCTACAGGTATATACACAGATGTCTTGTGGTGTGTGGTGGTGACGACTGACTGCGAAAGGCAAGTTTCTCCCTTTGTTTTTGCAGTTACTGTGAAACATATTTGAATTAATCAAAAACCCATCTATTGGGATAAATAGGAAATTGACAATAAGTGTATACAATGAGTGAGGCAAGCATACAACACTGATTGCCTAATGCAATTTAACATATTGTCAGAGATAAAAGGATGATTTTTCGTTAAGCCCTCATTTCACCGACAGATACTCACTTTCTTTTGCGCCAGGCATTTTTCCACATGTCCAATTAGCAAATTTAATGTCCAACCGAGCATGAGGGGGTGCAGTCATTTATCCTCAATTACCAACATCCTGCTTTTTTTATTTGCCTCTCTCAAAGTGGTTCAGAGAAAAGTCTCCTCTGCAATGAACTCAAATGCTGTTTTGATTTAGACTGCAGTTTCATTGTCAGACTCTGGCCATAGCGCCTAATTGTTAAAGAAAACACACTTTCTTTAAAGTGCAATAGTATTGTAACAGTTTCTACTTGCCACGTAGGCGCCTAAACTCAGGCTTGTTCCCTTGCACAGCGAGCAACGCCAGGATTTCAGCCCTCCCTTCCCTCCTCTGATTGATCCCCTTGTCCTGAGCTCCAGTACTGGTTACAAACCATTGGGCTTTATAACAACAGCCTGATGGTGTAGCGGAGGGATCTCATAACTCATCAGTATGGTTGGGAATCCATATCTCTCTTTACTGCTCCCGCTAAATCACAACAATGCAATGAAATATAATGAGCTAATCGCTCAGGCTTGACACATCGAGCTGGTTTCAATTCTCTGTTGGGAGATGCAAGACAGATAACCAATGAGGAAGATGCCAATGAACCTATTGCACAGCGTGAAGGTGACAACTGGATTTTGCATTCAACTTCATCATCCACAACGACAGCTGACTTTGACAAGCTTACATTGGAACTTAGGAGAGACATTTTTTGTGAATGTCTCTATTGCTTAATGCAAGGCAACCACAAAATGTCTTCTTATGGCAATTTTACTGACATTACATAACTGACGTGTTTTCGTTGTATTTGATATTGCCCAGTAGCCTTTTGAATAGTAATCCAAATCTTTCATGCTAAGACCTTGGCAACAATATACATTTTTTCGCTCCCGCTTGGTCCTGCTTACTTCATACTTTTTCTGTCATAAATGAAACACCGCCTCCTAAGAAATATCAGTGCTCTGATTCTATAATCCCTCTCCCAATTTTTGTCAGCAATTCTAATGTGAACACGTACTTGTGACAATATTTTTGGAGGCAGGCGGTCCACGTTGTTTGTTCTTCACTACCTCCAGCTTGACCTCGTACTCCTGGCCGGGACCCAAGCCTGACTGCTCAAAGGTGGTCTCCGGTCGGTCGAGGGAGTTGAGAATCTCGCCATCCTCCTCTTTCTGGCAACACCAAAATCACCAGTCATCAACCACTACAAAGTGCAGTCTTGGCACAAATATTTGGTGCAAGAACACAACCGCCAAATCATACATAATGGCTCTCTGGGTGGCTTTCAGACCTACAGTAAGCACAGACCGGGAATTCAGTTTAACAGACTGGCTTTGAACAGATCTCTGTCACAGTATTTTGTGGTGGTTTCAGAGGGCACTGCAATGAAAGGCTATTCCTCAAACAGCAAAATTTATTTGGTGCCATATGGATTTCGCTGTGACAAGAGGGCAGTGTGACTTGCTCACTACCCCAACTGCGATACCACAGATACCACTGCTGATTTACATTTTCAGCAGTGACTGGGTTTGAAAGCCACAGATTTAGTGGACATCACTAATGGCCTCTGCTTGGGGAAAATTGGGAAAATTATGGGTAACATGGTCAGCTCTGGAGTAAAGCCTCTTAGGATGCAAACAATGTTGTTTAAGATGCAACACTGCCCAGTCGAACTCACTGTATTTCTAAAGATGAGATTCCATCCATCAAAAGGAATGTCCAGTGGGTCCCACTGCACCTCAACTGACGTCTCTCTTACTGATGTGAACTTGAGTCCCTCAGGCTCTGGAAGATCTAGGAGGAAGGAATGACAAGTATTGATTACATATTGTGTGTAGCAGCACCACTGATTGTTAACATCAAAGACTGATTTACATACGTGTTGCCACCCTTGCACTAACAGGAACACTCCTCTTGTTGTTGAGAACAGCATAGACACTGATGAGGTACTCAATACCAGGCTCCAACTCCCGAATAGTGGCCTTCTTGGTGTCCCCAGGTACTAGCATCTGCAGCTCCAAGCCTCCAGGTGATGTGGGCACATAGGTGACCAAGTACTCTGTCACTCGCATCTCGTTCACCCAGGACAAGTCGACTGTTTCTGGTGTTACTTCCACAACTTTTAGGTCTTTAGGTGGGGACACTGTGGACAGACATTGGCAATCAGATACCCATGCATGCATGTATGCATGCCTTATTAATCAATAATCAATATAAATTCATGAAAATAGGATTCACCACAAGAGTCACTTTTTTAAGAGAGACTGACACTGGTATAGTTGCATAACAACAACATGAAAGCTTTAGAAATCAAATGTGTTTTGTTTGTTTACATGTCAATCAAGTGTTGTTGTGTCAACCTGCGCACAGCTTCCCTTAGTGTCAACCAGATGGGGATCTTAAATTGGTGAAGGATTGATGGGTAGAGTTGAGAGGAGGACAGATGGCTGATTCTTATCTTGGCCAGTGGGCTGAAAGCCATTTTCAAAAAACTTTTAGCTTGCTTTTGTCCAAAGTGAACCAGAGACTCTGCACATTTTCCAAATTACCCAGAATACGAGTTACGAGTGCCAAGAACAAAATCAAACACAATGTTGAAACAATGACTATACACAGCAGACAGAAGACAGAAACTGCTGGCAGCATGCAGTGCTAGACAATAGATCCTCTTCTGCTATTATGAGAGAGTTTGTCTTCTTTGTTGCCGGCAATCGACAATAGGAAGGTCCCGCAGGAGCAGTAACTGCCGTCATGAGCTAGGCTGTGCATTTGTATTGTTGAAATGATGTGGCCGCGCTACAGTATACATCATTTTGTCCGATTTTCATTACATTCATGGTACGTAAAAACCGATGATGTATGCATGTAAGCAAGAGTTTTGCTGTCTAGCGTTACCGCAACTCCAAGTGAGAAGGTGGAAGTGAAGGTACTTTATCAGTCACAGATACATTGGTGGATAATGGAATTAACTTTGTCCATTTAACCAAAACCAGTCTCTGAGTAGTTCCCGATCAAGCAAAGACAGTCTCCAATTTAGTAGATGATGTTCAGGGGTTTTAACCTTTAAAATCAGCTGTCAATCTCAGCACCATCAAGCAAAAAGCAGGTAGTCCTTGAGAAGGGGTCTTAGTTGGTCTTACCATCGGAGCAGTCTTCACCGATGAAGCCCTCATCGCATAGACACACTCCATTCTCGCATTGTCCCTGGTTCTGGCAGTCCCCAGGGCAGGTCAGCAAAGAGCAGTCCTCGCCGGTGAAACGTTCGTAGCACACACAGTTCCCATCTACGCAGTAACCTCTGTCCAAACAGTTATTAGGACAAGTCTTTTCACTGCAGTCGTCGCCGGTGAATCCCTTGTAACAAACGCACTGCCCATTAACACAGCGACCCCTGTCTAGGCAATCATTAGGGCAGGTAAGCTCTCCACAATCCTTTCCTCTGAAGCCAACAAAGCACACACACTTGCCATCTACACACTCTCCCCGTCCCATACAGTCTTTTGGACAGGTCTTGATGCTGCAGTCCTCTCCACCATAGCCTTTCTCACACATACACTTTCCGTTAACACAGCGGCCACGGTCCAGGCAGTTGTTTGGACAAGAGAGTTCACTACAATCTTCACCTTGGTACCCTATGTCACACACACACACCCCATTAATACACTGCCCCCTGTTGTTACAATTGCCAGGACATGAGAGGATTGCACAATCTTCTCCCTCAAAGCCTGGATCACAAATGCACTTCCCGTTGAAGCAGTGGCCTCTCTCATTGCAGTTACTGGGACAGGTAAGCTTTGAGCAGTCCTCCCCACTGTAGCCGGTCTGACACACACATCTGCCACTCACACACATGCCACGGCTATTACAATTGGCTGGACAGGTGAGTTCACCACAGTCTTCCCCAGTAAAGCCCTCGTCGCAGTAACAGGTTCCATTCACGCAACGTCCTCGATCGTAGCAGTCGTTGGGACAGATGAGCTCCGAGCAGTCGTAGCCGGTCCACGGCTCATCGCAGATGCATTCGTCTTCTACGCAGCGCCCACGTCCCAGGCAGTTGTTCAGACAGTTGGTCTTGGAGCAGTCCTCACCGAGGAAGCCCTCCTCGCAGAGGCAGGACCCATCAACGCAGTGGCCGTAATCACCGCAGTCTAGAAGACACAACTCAATCCCACAGTCGTCTCCAGCGAAGCCGTCAAAGCATACACATTTGCCATCTTCACAACGCCCCTGATCCTGGCAGTCGTTGGGACACTCAGGCTCGGTGCAGTTTGGTCCCCTCCAGCCAGGCTCACACACACAGCTGCAGGTGTCAGTGCTCCAGTTTCCACGGCCATTGCAATAAGGCTTTGTTGATACTTCACCTGCAGGTACGTAAGGGAGGCAGTAGGAGATGCATACAAATTATTACATGGTCACAGAAAATGAGTGTGTAAAAGATTTATGTGGCCAAAGATTACATCAAAGGAAACATAAATATTTGATTTCTATGACTCAGCACCTTTGAGATGAGTGGCAGCCACTCGGAGATGAGTACGATAATCGTCATTCGTCTATCATGAAGCTGATGACTTCAAATGCTAAATTAGTCCAAGTAGCCTCTTTTTTGACATCTTCGTATATTAACACGAAATGTATCCTACTTGAATTCATGAAAAATATAAAATTAAATACTTTGAGGCATTGCTTAGGAAATAGTCTTCATTAGCCTGAACAATTTTTGAAAAGAACTGTGATAAGAGTGTCTGCTCTAATCTGTCATCCGTCAATATGTTAATAACCCTTCACCAACAATTACATTATTTTACACTGTGCCCATGTGACTCTTCAGCTTTGTGAAGTTCATTATGGATCCTGTCATACTGTCTTAGGGCCTGAAATGTTACACCACAAGAATATGACCGTGTAAACGCTACAGGAAGTATGGCTGCATATAGGGGCAATCCTATGTATGGTTTGAATGTACCTGTAACATGAGCACCACAGCAACCAGCTCCACTGCCGCACTGCTCTCTCAGACTAGACAGCTCAGATTCCAACATTTCCAACCTGCTCAGGATTTCTTTGAGGTCTGGCAGCTGGTTGTTGCAGCCGCAGGCCTGCTTGGGGATGTTGATGCGGTGAGTAAATACTATTTGGTTATCTCCATCTACTGAGTGTTCTATGTGCTCTGTGTTCTGCATGTTCAGGGGGTTGTTGGTGTGCCTTGGCACCGTGCCTCCCGGGGAATCCAGATCCACGGAGCAAAGAGAAGTGGACGGTACGTTGATGTTGTAGACGTGATTGAATACCACTGGCTGGTCGGGGTTGGGTAGCGTGAGGTTCTCTTGGGTTTTTTGTGGCGCAAGAGCCTCTCGGCGGTGGCGAATGATATTCTTTACCAAGCCGGCGGTGGCCAGCTGTAAGAGCAAGGCTACAGTCATGCAGCCTAAGAGAAGGGCTTTCATCCCCATGATGACACCCCGGCACCACAGCCCTCGGTGAAAAAGCAGCTGGAAAAGCGGTTTGAATCAGTCGGGTTGGCAAATCTGAAACCTGTCCCTGCAATGACAAATACAGCAAATGGTAAAGGAAAACGTAGCCACAACAAATGGTACAACACATGGGAAAACTGAAATAATGTTGAATTGTTTGACGTCATAAGTATGGAGATAGCATTCAAGAAGTTGTTCACTTTGTTTTGTCCTTGTGTCTAGGTACCAGTGAACACAGGAAGGGTGAAATATCACAGCATCCTACTAAAGGCAATTAACCTTCCTCAGCTGCACCTCACAAAAAAACATCTCTAACTGTGTTGGCTCGTCCGACCCATTTTAGCCCCTTGACTCACAATAGGGACGCACGAGTAGCAGATGACATGTGGCCATTCTTTGCACAGTTCCTCACAGGACAAAGAACGCTAATTACAACAAGAGTGGGCTGTGACCTTGGAGATCTAACATATTATTTTATAGCCACGTTGACGCAGGTCACTACACAAAGTCAGCAACACCTGCAGGGTGGTGCGTCTTCACTTTTTTCTGAGTCTCCAACCACAATCCAGGCTAACAGATTAATATTGGTGCATGGCCAGACCATCTGTGAGCTTCCTGTAAACATACAGGTCTGCAAATTTCCTGCTAACCACAGACCAGTAGGTCAGCATTCCCGGACGATTCTCCTGACATCGACTGGATTTTGTTTTAGTTAAGTAACACGATGCCTTGTCTTCCTCCAAAGAGATGTAATATTGCTCTTGAGGGCAGCAGACCTCTTGAAAAATTTGCTGAGGTAGATATGCTCTGCAAAAGACAACTTCCAATCTTTTATATTCCATTGTGTAAAATTCCACTCCAAACTCTGTAAAAATGGCAAAGGAATGACAAGAATGTCATGAGACCGTCGTTTTCTATTCAGCAACTTGTCCTCTGGTAAAGTATGTAGAAGAGATTGTGTTTAGTTGCTGGACAGAAATAGATTTCCTGTCTTGGCATGATTTTTTCAGAGGTAAGTGTGATTGCATTTTTTTCATCCACATTTTCACTGCGACTTACTTCCTTAGCTCCCACTTATAATGAGATGAGCATGTGCCTTGGCGCAAATCAGCAATTAGACACCAATGTGAAATGTTGTATATGGATGTTCTAAATTTCTCCCTCAAATCAGTGTTGCACCTCATCTCTCAAAAGTGATGCTGGTTCCAGTATGAGGGAGTGATTGTGCTGAAACATGGAAGCTGTAGGGTGTGCAAGTAATTCCCATGGTTTGGTAGTGCTCTGCGTCCTTAGCTTGGACTGCTACATGATAAACCGGGCTGACGGATGAGCTATGCTTGGATGGATCCCCACAGCTTCCCCCACCCTCCCCCCACCCTCTCTCACAGTCTCCCCAGCCTCCTGATTAGAGTGACAGGGAACAGCTCCTTCATGATGCTTTCACTGTATATGTGCTAATGCACCTTGCATGCTCTAAGCGCTCAAGATCTGAGCACCCAATGGTGGATCGAACCCGACTCCCAGCTGTGTCTTGCACGCATGCACAGCTTACGCACAAAATCCCTAACACACACAGGCACACAGAAACAGTCACACTGCTATACCCATCACAAACCAGGGATTAAATCAACAAAACAACCAGAAAATTGCCCCACGTCGCTGCTAAGGTTTTAGTTCTGCGCGGATGGTTGGCTTTTTCACTTGGCTGATGCCTGGCTTCCATCCATGTGGACCTCTGAGCAAAGCGGCCCAAAGAGCCCCAAGAGGCTTTGTGTGAAAATCTGGAGCCCTGGCGAAACTGTATTAAAGAGAAAACCGTGCAGAAGAATCTAGTTGGAGATATTTTGACTGGACCTTTTCTCCCGTCATCTGCCATCTTCCACCTCCCAGCCGACAGACAGAGCCAATATTAGAATCTGAGCGTAACTCTGAGAAAGAGAGCTGATCCTCTGTTTTGGATCTCCTTCAGAAGCGCCCTGTGGCCCTGGCGCAAACCTAATACAACTGGTTTCTGGCACGACAGAAACAGACTTGACACAGTCTGACTGCTTCTGCTTTGTTGCTGTCCCATTTGGTTTTGCTCGGTAGCTGGCTTCAAAAAAAAGCAACAGGGCTTGTTAGCCAGCTTATCGAATGAGGTCCAATGCGAGGCGACTCTCACCAGGGGAAACCTACTGGCACACACGGTACTGCAACCTATCCAAATTAGACCCATTGTGAATTAGGGCTAAGGAAACACTTAAAGTTTTACATCTCACACAACGCACATTACAGAGGGCTTTTGGCATTGATCAATTTCATATTAGAATTACCAGAAAAGTAGTGATTATTGATCTGCTTGTTTACACAGTGACAAAATTAATATAGCAAGATTTTATTCTGCTCTGTCCATGTGACTTTCAGATTAGATTCAAAACACAGAGTGGCGTCTCATTATGTAACTCTATGTAACATCTCTGATTTTGCCATTAGTGCAAAAAAGAAAAAAAGAAAGAAAAAAGGGGGGAACCTGCAAACTATTCAGGAAGCAATAACTTCTTTAGGTTGGAGTCCCTGGGCTTACCTTTTTTTCACCATGATGTTGTGTAAATCAATGATATTGTCCCCTGAGGTAACTCAAGGGAAAAGGTATTTTTCATACACTTGAGTACCAAGATCAGAATCAAAAATACTTTGTATTTAACTGATCGTCATTGGTTTATTGTTAAATCACAAAAAGTGCTATGACACACTTGCTCTTACTGAACTGTCACATCGACGAAGGCAAAATTCTTGCCTGTTTCAAATGTGTCCACTTGAATTGAAAAAAATTCTTGGCTATGTCATCTTCTTCTTTCTATTCCATTTTTCATACATAACTTGTGCTTGTTTTTCCATGTGAGTTGTAGAATCATTTAAAGTCTCCCTGTCTTCGGGGAATTGCAGACATCTTGGGCATGTTTCATCATCGGGATTTCTTTCAATCTCAGCCAAAGCTCCCATGCCAGCAAACTTAACTGTCACTGTATCCTTTTATTGCTAAGACTGCCATATGTTTCTCCAAGATAAATCAGTAAAACATTGCTCTGCAGGCATCCAGCAATGCCTGTTTGTTTAATGCCCAGTGTGAAAATGTAATTTGAATGGCAGAGCAGAAAGGACAAGTTTTATCAGTGAGTCCAAAGCTGCAGCTGAGGTTATGTAAAGGTTCCATTGCCATGAGGGTAAAACTGGTGCTGCTTATTAAAGACAAGAATATTTGATATCATTCCTTGGACTGGGTTAACAGACTCTGCAGTGTTTTTTCTCCGAGAACTGAACAACAAACAAAATGTATAATGAAGCAATGTGCCCCACTTGGTGAGTGAAAGCTGTAAATATTCAATCACTGGAATTATAACCCAAGTCCCAGAATTGCAAGGTAAACACATCTGATAGGATACACGCATTCTTTTCATTTGGGAAAGATACATCAAGCTCGCTCAATTTGTAGGTCATCCATGACAAAAACGTAGCTCCCTCTCAGCAGTACAGATTCCAAATCTGGGTCAGTGGTGTAAAGTGAATGAGGGCTTATTGTCTGAGACTTATTTCACCTTGACATACTGCTTGGTGTCAAAGTGCTTTTACTTGGTTGGCCCTCTATTCACATTATTCCCTCATCACACGTTACAGCGCCATCATATTATTCAAGGGGTCACACTCCCAGCATCTGCTGATAAACATGAAAAGTCCAATCAATCTTCCTGCTAGGTGAAAGAAACTTCACATGCCTGCCCTCTGTGAGCATTGATTTCTATGCTGTATCGTCACCAAGGTCAGAACCAGAGACGGGGGGGGCGCTGGTTGCTGAGAGCAGCACTATCGTTTTGACTTACAATCATCAAATACAGAAATTCATTTCCAGGAAGTGACATACAGCATGAGCCACTGCGCGGGCCACGGTTGATGGAGCGATTGTTGCCAGTTACCAAAAAAGGTGTGTTAAACCTTATCTGCTCGCACAGTGGAAGATGGGTGCCGTCCCCGTCTTTGTGTCTCCACTGACTGCAGCAGAAGTGCTGAACTAAGACGGTGAAAAAAAGAAAAAGCCCCGAGGAGACTGTAGCAGGAGGGGCAATCATGTAGGAACACATTTTGTGATGGAATATAGCTCAATTATGAGCCGAGGTGTGACTTTACTACGCATCTTACATGTTCACATGTAAAACGAATCTGTCTAGTCTGACATGCATGAAATGGTTGTTGGATGGCCTGAGTTATCACTTTTCCTTACTTTATCACATTAAGATGCAAAGGGTATTGTTTGGATGTTTCATCAATTTGTAATTTCGAATTCCCTTGATCACTAGATCAATGGATCAGTGAAGTACCTACTTACCTTGCCACCTAATCATATCATCATCATACTATCACAGATCACAATTACGTAGCAAATCTTCTTTTTTTTTAGCATGATAGTTAAGGGTGACAGATAGATGAAATGCTTGTACCATGTGTTTTCCTCCTTATCTTACTGTGTGGCAATGTGATCGGATCTTCTGTGATCAGATTTCATCATCTGATTAAAACATGGCTGACATTCTGACACTGACGTTGACATTGCTGTGTTGAATACCATGGCTTACTGAATGTATGTTTAATATCTGTGTCTACTGCTGTTTGCTATACACATAGTGTAATTTTTGTCTTCCTCTCTGTGGGATTATAAATCTAATCTGAATCTGAACCACCATTCAATCATCACACATTTCTGGGCATTGGAGATGGAGGTGCCGATATGTAGCCAAGAGGAAGGAAGTCAAGGGAGGATAAAGAAAACATTATTTATTCCCCAAAGAGGAAATTCACAATTTACAAAATGAAGGGGGTCTTTCTGTTTACCTACCTACCTACCTACCTACCTACCTACCTACCTACCTACATTAGAGTTTACCAAGAAATCATCTTTATAGTAACATGCCATGCAATAGAGGAGGGGTCACAGAGCGTTGGTGCTGCACTGGGGGTAGCTCCACTAAGTGTGGGTTGGGATTAGGTGCCTTGCTCAAGGGCACTACCTCAGCAGTACTCAAGAGGCAAAGTAGAACCCCTCCAGCTACCAGTCTGATTATATGTGTATTTTAGTCTCAAATGGGACTTCAGCTGGCCACCCCAACGTCCCCAGACAGACTGAGCCAGCGCTGCCCCAAAGCACGGCTGTCTGCATATAGCAGCTGACTTTTATCCCCCATATGTGTTCAGGTAGCATTACTGCTTGGCCAGCTGTCTCTCAGATCCAGACGCAGGTAGAGGCAGATCAGATTGCAGTAAATGTTCATGTTATTAAAGAGCTCTTTCATACCTGGAGTTACCCCATGTTGCCATGAGATCTCAAGACCAATACTGAAACCAAGCAAATTCACAAAACTGGCATGAAATTAATGGTGTACATACATGGTGGCTTTCCATTCTGCTTTCTACTTTTCTATTCTTTTGGCCCCATAAAGTACGAAAAATCTTATTTACTATACGGAAATAAAAAAAGAAGCTGACTTTTTGATGGATGAAAAGAAGACTGGGTTCATCAAACGTGTTCCCTGCTCACTGTCCGCTGTGACCCCAGTGGATCTGATGACACAGATAGCATGGGAGTGTTGGGGGTTAGAGTGTTCATGACTGATAAGGTGGAATGGGAGGCAGAATCTGAGATACCAGCAGCAACACTTATCTGGATACTCCGAACGAGCATGCTGCCTGTGCTGAGTCCTATCGCCACAGTGATTTGGAGCCGGGGCTGACAAGTCTGACTGATATGTCTCCAAAAAAGTCTATTTCCTAAAGCAAAACCAATTTCCCACTTTGGCGGTGAGATACAGAGAGAACAAATGTTCTCGAGCATTCATTGGATGAGTCCTGGTGTAGACAGCAGTCAAATCTCCATTAATTTTCTCCTTTTTTTCTTTTCTTTTTTGCTGCATTGTGATGACTTGTGGCTTGCTGCGAGGTCCATCAATATTCTTTATGGCTCTTCCCCCGCAGTGCCTCTGTCCTCTGCTGCTGGTTTCTTTGGATCCAGATGGAGAGATTGGATGCTTCTCATTGTTTGCTGGCTTTTTAACGCCCTGCTTGCTGGTGACCCACTGTTTATTAGCCTAACCCCTGCATGAGGCTGACACTGGGCGCCTCACATGAAGTCTTTACAACACCTCCAATACTCGTAACCACTAACCTATACAGCCTAGGACTTCTTCTTTGCTCACCTTTCATACTACACAGCAGTTACAATAAAAAGATCTTGAAAAAAATCTCGCGTCTTTTTGTCCACTTGCCAGGCTGTGTCGAAATGCATCTAAGCAGTATTGATGTCCGCTTCGGTGAGACGTCTAAACTTACCATGTAACCAACACCTTCTTGCCTCTCACGTAATCAAGGAAAGATCACAATGTTATACTAATCTCCAAAGACCTCAGGCTCATGACTGTCCAAAGGTCTCCAAAGACCTTGTGCGTGACTGTCAACTGTTGTGGGCTTCTCACAGTGTGCAAGGACGATGGGTTACAAACAACAACAGCTCGCATGTTTTCATTTATTAAAGAATACTGTTGAATAATAAATCAATTGCAGTAATTGGGGGATGAGACTTTCTGTCCTTGGCAATAAAGCAGATTGTCTCGTACAAGAGGCGCTACAGCAGTATTGCTCTATTGTACTACTGTGTTGTGTCCAAATAACGCTGAGTAGACACAGGAAGAGACTTTGAAGACTCAACTTAAGCAGTCTGTCTCATTGAAACGGGGGATAGATTTTTTTCCCCCTTCTTCAAGAAATGGAAGCGAGCATGTTGGCTGTGATAGCAGGACATCTGTTTGTCCTTGTCTGCCATGAAAGCCCGAAGCGTGTTGCGTGTCCAAATTGGGAGTGCCTTCCATTCAGACACTTGTATGAGCCTAATGACCCCAGTCCCTGAGGTCTGCTCTTCATTGGCTTCCCCGCTTTACAATTTTCCCCAATTTAAATTGTCTACCTCTCTCGAAAGGGCCCCCATCTTGTTCTGAACACATTATGGCTCATGCATTCCAATGTGCAGGGTCACTGGTGGAGGCGAAGTGTCAGGGCGAAGTGTCTGCCACATGTGCTCCTCCATTGGCTGCCTCCAATGGAGGACTGGGAGACACAAAGGCATCCCGGATCCCCCGGCTAGGAGACTTCCACTCCTTTTTCATCTCACATTTGCATCACGGGAACGTTAACAACCATCTGGGAAGCTTAAAACACTGGATTTCTTTGAGAGGGGTCCTTGCCCTGCAGTGATGACCAATCTTACGAGATCTTTTCCGGACAAGCAAAAGAATTTGGTAACTTTTATGTGGCCTCTGAATTTTTTTTGTTGGGTTTACGATCTGTTGGGTTTTTGTTGGGTTTATGATCTGTCTTGCAGGTGACCTGATCCAACACACAGGTAGTAGAAGTGAAAATTTTCAAAGAAACTCTTCACAATTTAAGTGAAATGTGGCAAAACCTGAAGCCATGTGCACGCCACTACCCCAGAATCCAAGGACAACAAGGGACAAAGGGTGGCACATGAGGAGAAGAGGGGGTGTGCATTACTTTCCGCAGACAATGGCATTAATTTAGTCCAAGCAAAAATCATTGCACCTCTTGTGAGTCTTTCCCACTGCGAGTTATCATGAATACCGACAATTATTGTTTGCCCTCAATCATCGGCAGAAGAACTAAATGGGGTTAAATACAATTACCCTCTCATGGAGCTTTGTAGGGTATGAGGCATCGGGAGCCAACAGCTGTCTAAACAAAGGCCTGTTTCCCACTCATCGTTATGCCGAGTGTCAATGTCAGAGGCTTCCCTTGGCACAGTCAAAGCATCATAAAACATTTAATGCATCGGTTCTTTGCCACCTCCTAAGAACACATGCCTGTCCACTGACCCGAATCCCACAATGGTCCTTGTGTTCTGATGAACTTTCCACAAAAACTGGCAATCATAGGGGAAAATGCAAAATAAAGAAAATAAAGAAAACCTTTTGCAGTAGCGTTTCAGATTCAACCTGCTACAGTTACGATTACTCAACTCCAATGAACTTTCTCAGCACATCTCTTTGTCATTTAGGATCACCATCCAGCAGATGCTGCCCTGGCATCCTGTGGGTCTCCTCCATCAGCTCACCTCTTCCTCATATCTCCATGCACACCCACACCTGTCTCTGGATTCTCTCTGCCATTTACCTTTCTATCTATATCTGCTTCTGTCTCGTGCTCTCACTGGGATTATGCCACATATACAAGGTTTTATATCTTGACTGCCACAATGACATGATTGCTTTCATGCATCTTTGATTCTAAGAATGTTGATCCATGAAACCTGCCGTACATTCAGGATTTGCCAGGTCTCAGAAGAAATGCCATCAACAGCAGCCTTTCCTTTCTAAGGGGCTGGATATGGGAGATATGTCAAGGAGACCATTTGAGCTTTTCATATACGAGACGGGGAGACGCCCCTCACTAACACACACCAAAACCCTCTCTGCGGGACACAACTGCCGAACAAATGATGTTGACCTGAAGACTGGGACGCACATGAAGATGAGCAGTCAGCCCAGCGCATCAACAGGACTGGCACTTCACAGCGAGCCTTTCAGTGAGGCAGCGTGTGTGATGAGGAGCTATGAGAAGAACCAACCAGTAGCATCTAATGCAGAGCAGCTGTCTGTCTCCTGGGTTACAGGAGCCTGCTGTCTGCTGGCAACCATAAAACATACAGCTGGACTAACTCTGGCAAGTATAACACACACAGACACACACAGGCACACACACGCACATGCCCGAATGCGCCACACACATGCACACAAACACGAATGCCCACACACACACATACACACACAGACTCCCCTCCTCCTCTTTGCTCTCCAAAAAGACCAAAACTTCACTGTAAACCGAAAGCCGACATCATTTTTCAGTGTCTTAATCCAGACTTTCGTCCCTGATGAACATCAGCAATTTATCTTGCACACTCTGGTGATACATTGCTGAAATGAGCACATACTATCACAAATAAAACATAATTGGAACACAGGTGCATAAAGTCAAGAGCAAAATTAATCTGCTTTTCAGAACACTTGCTTGTGAAGCATCCGGAGGAATCACAAATGCTGCATTGGTAAATGTGAATATTCCTTTGTATATTATATTACATTAGCCACATTCTCATCCATGGTGGAAATACTGAATTCAGTGTGGTCATGTGTACTACATAATCTATGAAATTCTCACTAAAACAAAGATGTTTTCACTTAAAAAGTGAAAACATCAACTCATATGAAAGTGGAAAAAAATGGCATATGTCAGAGCTGTAAAGATGTCAACAATCTAGTCCATTACCACAACTTAATTCAATAACATGTAGCAATTACTTGACTGAGCGTGCAGTCAGGGCCATCAGCTGGAGCGTGGCACCGCTAAGCAGGTAAAGAGGGCGACTTACCTCCCCCGCAATTCACAGCCTCTCCACAGATCAGAAAATCTTAACAGCAGCAGCAGTGTTGGGAGAGAAAAAGCCTCATCAACCAGCTCCGCCAAATGCTCCCTCACAAGTGTGCATCTCTCAGAGCACTGACAGCTCTGTCATCTCCCCTCCTCTCCTCTCTGTTCTCCTAGAGTGTTTACTCCAGTCTACCTAGAGAGCCGGCTGATGTGTGAGCCAGTAAGGAGAGAGAGGGTGAGAGAGACGGACAGAGAGTGGGTGTGTGCGTGTGGGTGTGTGTGTGAGCGTGTGTGTGAGTGTGTGAAAAAAAAAAAAAAAAAAAAACTCTCCTTTTTCTCCTGAACAGTAGGACCCTCTGCGGTCAGACCCAACTCCCACCTATGGCTCTCTTAAATGCCCCCCTCCTACCCATTCACCCCCCCTCCCGCTTCACGGAGTAGTGGCTGAAAGCGAAGGAGCTGAAACGGGACGCCTCAAGGCTCGAAAGAGAGAGAGAGAGGGTGGGAGAGAGACAGAGTGGCTGACTGAGAGAAAGAGGAAGAAAGAAAGTGGGAGAGGAAAGAGGG
>OMPJ01040592.1:0-60199 GCA_900312935.1 Carapus acus
GGTTGGGGTTGCCCAGGAGCCTCAGTAACATCGCCCTCTATGGGAACACCACAAAGCTCCGGTTGCCCTTGAAGTCTCTGGAGGAGGAGTTCAAGGTGACCCGGACCAGAGAGGTGCTGTTGTACCGAGACTCAAAGGACCCAAAGGTGGCTCAGGCAGGAGTCGTGGTGAAGACCGGAAGGAAATGGAGCGCCCAGTCTGCTGTGCTGGATGCAGAGGCAAGACTGCGCCACAAAGATCTGGTGGGAGTAGTGGCCCACGGCAGAGCAGGTCTGGGGATGTTCCCAACACCACCTCGACACAGGGAGTGCAAGGGGAAGGAGAGGCATAGGCAAATACAGGAGAAGGTCAGGACTGCAGTGGAGGAAGGAAGATCAAGCAGAGTGGCTGGTCTCAGGCAGCAGGGGGCCTGGACCAGATGGGAGCATGCCATGGACCGGAAAGTCACCTGGATGGACCTGTGGCAGGCCGACCCACACCGTATCAGCTTCCTAATCCGGGCAGTCTACGACATCCTACCCAGCCCAGCAAACCTCTTCACCTGGGGGAAGGCAGAGACCCCGAACTGCCAGCTGTGCTCAGGGAGAGGAACGCTGGAACACGTCCTGAGAACATCGTGATTATGGAGCTGACCGTACCATGGGAGGACCGCTTGGGGGAGGCCTATGAAAGGAAGAGGACCGAGTACGAACACATCGGATGTCATCGGATGTCGTCAACAGGGCTGGAAGGCACGGTGTATGCCCATCAAAGTAGGCAGCAGGGGATTTGTGGGGCGCTCACTCCACAAAGCCCTGAGCGCCTTGGGCATCACAGGAACAGCAAGGAGCAGAGCCATCAAGAACACCACCGAGGCAGCTGAGAAAGCCTCGAGATGGGTCTGGATCTGGAGAGGAGAACCATGGGGACAAGTGAATGCCACCTGAACACAAGCCGCGGAATTGATCAACTGCGGCTGGGTCGCCTGGGCGAGGGTGTATAATGTTGAAAGACCCGAAACACCCAATGAACCCAGGATACATTACTGATGATGTGTTCAGGTTGCATCAGTAGATGTATTTAAGAACTAATACTGTGGAATGGATGGAAGTCGGATAGGGTAGGTATAGTATCTGAGGAAAATGTGGTGGCAAGCACAACAATAGGACATAATATGAGGAAAAATTAGATCTTCAGGAATAAACTCTCTCTTTACAATATATCTTGGATTCATTCTTAATCAAAATGTTATTATATTTTTATTTCACAATTTTCGGTAATGATTAAGGTTATTGTGTTGCAGTCGTATTGATAACATAAGTTTTGATATTCTTCAAATTATGATGTAAAATACATATAGATATACGTATATAAACACAGTAGTTTAAGTCACATGATTTACATACCGTATGCGTACAATAAATGTTGCTCAGATGCGAATGCTTAATTTTAAATCATTTCCGGAATGGAACCTATGTGACTGTCGCGTTACCGAGCCGGAGTGAATTTAGTGAAGCACAGAGCCGAATAGTCATGTCGGCGATGGAAGCTGGCCGCCCAGTGTTGGGGAGGGCATAGTGTCTAACACTTCTCAGTTTTAACTGTTTTAGTCAGGGTTGTTTACTGCGTGGCGATGCACTGAGAGGAAACGAGGCATTTCCGAAGCTGTCGAACAAATATCGAGCTTAAGTGAGTTTGCCGCCTACTTCTCACTCGAGGAGTTTTCAAATGGCTAGCTAATGGAACGATGAGGAGCTAAACTGGTGACAAGCAGCTCGAGTCCAGTTTAAAGTGATATATGTTTATTACTCGGCAGCAATTCAGTCCACTTATTCTTACCTGGTCGAGGTAGATCGCAGGTTTGTTGCTAATGCTGTTCAAGTGTTACGTTATGAGATGCGTATGTGGCAACGAGCTCACTCAGGCGCATTGTGGAATGTAATATGTGTGTGTGTAACCTAAGATTGCATGCAGATCTAGGAATAATAAACACTGATTATAGAAGCGTGGAACACGTATTGTACGTGTCTATCTGTAACGTTGTGCTCTCTCCCCAATGTGACATTGTATCGCACAAATTTGAAGTGTGATTGACCAAAACAAGGTTTCTGGCACTCTGGACAGAAGAGATTCCCATTTTGCAGAGGAAGCAGGATGTGTCGTTGTCTGTATTTAATATTTAAAATGTGACACCTGTCTATTTTCAAGTTATGGCATCACTTTCGGAGGAGGTGCTGCTGGTGATGAAGAAGGTGCGGCAGAGGAAGCAGGATGGAACATTGTATCTGATGGCTGAACGGATCGCCTGGAGTCCAGAGGGAAAGGATCGCTTCACAGTCAGCCACATGTATGCCGACATACGCTGTGAGTGTTTGCATCCCATGCACACACTGGACTCTATCGTGACTTTTCTGCTAACCTATCCTGATATTTTCAAATGACAGGTCAGAAGATCAGTCCCGACGGCAAAGCCAAAATCCAGCTCCAACTGGTCCTGCACACCGGTGAAAGCACCACATTCCACTTTGCCAATGAGAGCACTGCACTCAAAGATAGAGACGCTGCCAAAGAACTGCTACAGCAGCTCCTGCCCAAGTTCAAGAAGAAGACAAACAAGGAGTTGGAGGAGAAAAACAGGTCTACCATACCCACGCATGCACGCACGCACACACACACACACACACACACACCTTGCTTATTTTATGATATCACAATCACAACCCTTACCTTGTTAGATATCCTGTTTTGATTGTCTTATGTAACATTCAAAGGTGGCGTATTTTTGATTTCCCTGAGTTGTAAGTTGTTGTCAGAGTTGTAAGTTGTAAGAGTTGTCCTCATTAAGATTAGAGCAAGACTTTGACTCTGTGGGTTGCCGAACTGCCTACTGTCTGACCGGAAGTTTGATAGTTTGCCATGAACCAGTTTGTCAGATGGGAGTTTGAAGCAATTCACCCCAAATCCATTCAAAATCACATCAGCGAAAAAATGTCAATATCACAATCATAACTGCTTTTGCTTGTTATTTAATTTTTAAATCTTGTAGAATGCTGCAAGAAGATCCTGTGCTTTTCCAGTTATATAAAGACCTGGTGGTTAGCCAAGTGATCAGTGCTGAGGAGTTCTGGACCAACCGCTTGAGTGCGAACAACACGGACCACACGTTGGGTAATAACAAACAAGAAGTCGGCATATCCGGAGCCTTTTTGGTGAGCATGTCACTACTTGACCGCACACTATAGAGCTGATCAAAAATTTATTTATTTTTGTTAAAAGTTTGAGATGTGCGCTTGCTTGACCTTTGCAAACACATCTGTCTGTTACAGGCAGATATCAGACCTCAGACCGATGGCTGCAACGGGTTGAGATACAATCTAACTGCTGACATCATTGAGTCCATCTTCCGAACGTACCCCGCAGGTAAACAATCACAACACCCTGTCAGTTTCCATCTGATAATAAAGATGGCCGCAGGTCAGGACACCCATGATTTAATATGACTGATGCCAGACAATATAAGACTGTTGTTGAGTCAGATGGGATTCAATAAAGAGATAAACACTAACACTCTCTGTCTGTGACATTTGCAGTGAAACAGAAGTATAGTGAAAACGTGCCTCACAACCTGACAGAGAAGGAGTTCTGGACCCGCTTTTTCCAGTCCCATTATTTTCACCGAGACCGCATCAGCACAGGAGGGCAGGATATCTTCTCAGAGTGCGCAAAGCAAGACGAGAAAGGTTTGATCTGTGAAATTCGATCCTGTCATGTGGCATTTTTTGAGGGATTATTTTTATTGTCAGTGAAAAATAGACAAACAAGTCTGGTGGTTCTTAAGATAACTGATCTGTCCTATGCAGGTCTGAAATCTATGGTGATCCAAGGAGTGAAGAATCCCTTGGTGGATTTGCTGTCGCTTGAAGATAAATCATTAGATGAGGTGAGATTTCACAAATTTTAAATCTGTAGTTGTGCAGCTTTCTGTCTACACTTCTGCAACCTTCAGAACACTACAGATCCAAACACATGCATGACAGTCTGGCAAGCACAAGCTAATGCAGAGAGAACTGCACAGGTTTAGATGTTGCTGGAAGTGGAGAGCTACTGAGACAGATGGACAACACAATAGAGGAAGAAAAAGACAGACAAAGTAGGGAGGCCGTCATTGAAAAGCAGAGGCGATGGTGGGCATAGTGCCCCATCTGCAGCATAGTCCTTGCAGGCATTGTCAGGGGTGTCACTCTTGACCTCATGTGATTCTTGCATACACTTGGCATCAGCTGACAGCAATGACTTGTAACTGCAGGTGTTAACACCTATAAAAAACTTATAGGGCCCATCGTCCTGCCAACAGCCTCAGAAAGGTCAAAGATATTTTCCAGTCAGAATGGAAGAGGCTTCTTGGATTAGATTTGAAATATGTTCCAGGAATCAAAACATGTTACTATTGCTGTCAACATTAACCCTGGGTGACCCTTTCCCTTCCCTGTCCTCTTTCCTTGCAGGGCTACGGCGTCAGCACAGCGCCTTCAACCTCCAACTCCAACAAAACTGTAAAGGAGAACAGCAACTCCGCCATCATCAAGCGGTTCAACCATCACAGCGCCATGGTGCTGGCAGCGGGATCGAGGAAAGGGTAAATCCACCACATTTGGAGCCAGTGTCCAAGTCCAGTGTGTTTGCATTTGTGCTGACTGCCGTGTGTTTCTAGGGACACACCCGCCGACCAAAACTGCGAGACCAGCAGCATAGATGGAAATTCAAGGGATTCTGACCTCTTCCAGCCTCCTGTTAAAAAGGTGAACATTTTCACTAGTGGATTTTCCAGATATTTGACCCAAAGCTGTCTTCTTTCTTGCATTCTTGAATTCTTTTTAAATTTCACCCGCCACATTTTATCAGGTTAAGCTGCAAGAAGCAATAGAGTATGAGGATCTACAAGGGGAGAGTGGACCTCAAACTGTTGCGCTGAATCTCAAGAAGTCTGACAGGTAAAGCAGCTCTCAACTTGTTAACAACAGGGTGGGGAAAGAGGCTATTTTCTCGTGTTAGTATTATTAGTGCCACATTTAAACCTGTTTCCTTCCTATTCTGACAACCTCTTTTGCTTGCATCATCTACAATTAGATGAGTTTGTCATTTCTAAACCTAATAATTATTAGCCGTCATCCAATTATATCCCCTAATATCTCTCTGGAGGTATGCGCACGGCCCGGTGCCGCTGATGTCCCAACAGTACACCACCAGCCAGGAAATCATCAACTCCGTCAACCACATCCGACACGAGATGGCCAACTACAAACCCAACCTCACTCAGGTGAGAGATTACCCGCCTCTGATTTGCGCATCCTTAGCAATGCTACAACGCTCGCCATCATAATAATTAGCCTTGTAGATCATAAACAACATTGATTAAGTGGGTGTAAGACGCATAAAACAGACATTTAAAAAGACAGAAGTGTGTTCGTCATCGCAGGATATATGAAATTGACAGTGACACACCTGATCATTACTCATGGCACACTTATTAGCCGCGGACAATTGCTCAAGAAACACTGCGTTAGGTGACCACCGAGTGACCAGATGCGGTAATATTTGTCGTAGAGATTCGCATGTGCAGAGGGTTAGCTGCATGAGTGCAACAACAAAAGAGGGAACATCATGTTCAATCCAGAATGTGATTCTGGTAGCCATAACAATCTGAAATGGTTGTTGATGCCATCGCATGGTCTAACCACAGTAGCGCTCCCCGCAGGTTTTGACCAGCACAACAGCCACCTCAGCGATCGCAGCACTGTCTCCAGGTGGTGTCCTCATGCAGGCAGGAGCACAGCAAGCCATACACCGTGAGTCTCTTTAAACAAGTACACACACAAGATCCATGTTACTGTGACATTTCTATGAAAAGCGAAACACATGGGGAGTAATATACAACTTTTTTTTGTACCCTCCTTCCCCAGAAATGGTACCCACTGAAGTGCAAGGAGAGTTAAAGCATCTTTATGTCGCAGCTGGAGAACTCTTGAGACATTTTTGGTCATGTTTTCCAGTGAACACAACATTTCTTGAGGAGAAGGTAACCATCAGTTTGTTGTCCACCAATTTGTAGTGGTGATGTCTAAATGGATCTGTTGAAATTCAATGCAAGCAACTATTCAACACTTAATTGCACCGCCCTCTCACCTTTCTTGACCCAATTTACATCGCCTGGATGAAACTGAAATTGAAAGTGAAGACGTTAAACAAGCTGCACTTTGAAATAAACAACTGCCAAATGTCCATCAGGTGATCAAAATGAAGTCAAACCTGGAGAGATTTCAGATGACCAAGCTTTGTCCCTTTCAAGAGAATATTCAGCGTCAGTATCTTAGCAAAAACGTAAGTCACATGCGCCCTTACGCTTGATGATACTTTTGCTGGACTCTGTGCACAGTATTAAATGTCATCGTTGTCCCGACAGCTCACAGGGCACTTGGAGGAGATGTTGCAGGCAGCTTACAACAAGTTCCATGCCTGGGAAACCCGCCGGATGATGAGGAAAACCTGAGATACCATGTTTTGTCTGAAAGGACAAGATGTTAGTTTGGAAAAATGGACACATGGCCCTCATAGGGCTCGAGCAGGTCTGATGACACGCATCCTCACGCCGCGAGAGGACGGCTACACGGGGCCTTGGGGTGAAGATGAAGAGGGAGACAGAGCGACACTGCCGCATCCATAAGCGCTAATCAAGTACTAGCTGCAACTAACTGTAATTAGTTTCTCTCTCTTTTACTTTCGGAGTTGTTGGCAGATTGGTTGGAATGATGGTTACCAAGACTGTTGAACCGGTGTAACATGACCAAACGTCAGTTGGAAATCACAGACACTCAGGATCACTGAACGAGGAGTGCGACCCAAGCACAGGGATGCCTCAAAGTTCGTCAAGGAGAAAGAGACTCACCACAGAGAACTCTGCTGGAACACCGTGGACGCATATGGAACACAGTTTCCTGCAAAGACGTGCGGAGGGGAGGGCGGGGACGTTGGATACAGCAATACTGTAAAGATATCTCACAGTCTGGTGCATTGTGTGTGGGGCGGTCACACTGATATGTCACTAGTCTGTCATGTCTGCACTGAAGTCTAAACTTTCCTCTGAATTAAAAGCCAGGCGAATGGTTTCTGTTTACGCCGATCGTGATTTGTCGGAACGCGTAAATTCGAAGGGTTTGACCCGCTTCTTCCAACTTCTCATGACGGGCTGTGGCCGCGGCTCCGCTCGCTCCACGCCTCCCTCCCGCCGTGCTGCGTTCAGGAAGCGTCCGCGCCTGCTCGCCGTGCTCAGACGGCAGTGGCAGCTCGGCGGACCGGCTGCCCGACACCCACCGCTTGCTACTTAAACAGAGGGAAAACAAACCCGACGATGCCGTCATTTTTAACGCGCACCTGTGGGTGAAAAGGCTGAGAGTTACAAAGCGGTGAGTGTTACTGCTGAAACGACACAATGTGCACATTTGCTCACGTTAGCCTGTTAGCACGACTGGGAACATGCTGGTGCCGAGGAATGAGTTGGTGCCCGGGCTGAAGTTTGCGACGTGTTTTTTTGCATAACGGTCAGGACCTATGTCTGTTTCTGTGGCGTGCTCAAGAGGTAAGCAGAGTATTTTGGGGGCGAATTGCCCCAGTTTGTATGAAGATATTTGTGTCGGTGTCAGCAGACTGTGGGTCTCGTGATACGTGATTGTGCCATAAGTGTGATGGCTCGCCCTGTGTGCACTTTATAACGTGTCATTGTTGTAAATACATCAACATAATGACGACCACGTCTATGAGGCTAAGGCGGAAACGCTTTGACTTTGGTGCAGTGATTGCACGGGTTTGCTGTTTGCGGAAAACCAAGGTGAAAGTTCTCAGATATCAGGGTTTGTTGATGCAATTAGTGACGTGGCATCTTTTCATTGGCTGGCGTTTGACAGCTTTAACCAGATCACCGCATCACAAATATTGTGCCAAGATCTTGTCTCTTCTTGCCTCGCTTTGCAATAAAACCTTACATTATTTGTCAATGATGGTGCATTTAGGACATTATCACACAAAGCTTTGAGAGTGAGTCGGGTCCCGACCCAATTATGATCGATCACATTACCCGTCAGGCGATGCGGCTTGCTCCCCATGGACCCTGCAGGCTCTAGTCTGCCCCCCAACCTCTCTCTTTCTCTCCCTGTCTCTCTGTGTGTGTAAGATAACAGTGATCATCCTGGGTTTGCAGTGCTACGAAGATAAGATATCCGGTGTTTAGTTTCTTTCTACCCTGACTGTGAACTGCAGGGGTTTAAAGTGCGACTGAATGACAGCAAGGTGCCAAGCAAACACACGGAGGAGGTCAGAGTTGATTGCTATTTTGCACCCTCTGTCGAGGTCCTTGTGCTTAGTAATGCTGTATTTGGTCACACGTTATTGTAGATTTGTAATGCAAAATTCCTCCGCGGTGCACTAATGCACGATGAAGGTGTGGTGAATGTCGTCATTCTGAAAATATGTTTTTCATTGTCAGTGGCAGGTCATGGAATTCTGCATGGTGTATTAAGATGATAAAATCTTTCCGCCGTTGTTTACTTTTGCATATCTGCGTGCTCGTATCATGAAGTCACAACATAGAAGTGTTCAAGTGGTGCCATCTGATGTGGGATTCTTTTCACGGAGGACATTTCGTGTTAAACTGGAGTCATGGCTGTCCAATTTGAACTGCCGTCCATGGTTTCGTAAGAGTCACATGATGCCAATGAGTGGAGGGCGGTGGTGGGCACGCAACAGGAGCGGCAATTCCTGACCTGTCGCTCCTTCTCTGATTCACTTAGACTGTCTCATGCTGTCTCGGGCTGAGGAGGACCAGCAGGGACAATGTCTCGTTTGCCGGTGGTGCTCGAGAGTCACAGCCACGTCCTGGCAGAGTTCGACTGCCTCGATCCACTTCTGTCTGCGCTCCGCCTGGACTCCGGCAGACTGAAGGTGGGCCTGTAGCACACACAGCGGAAGCGTGAACGAGGAACACATATCTGTAGATATCATGACCTGTGTTTCCTCTGTGTTGTGGCTCAGTGTACTTGCTTAGCAGTGACCAGAAAGTGGCTGGCACTGGGCACATCGGCAGGAGGATTGCACCTCATTCAGAGGGAGGGCTGGAAACAAAAGCTCATCCTCACCCATAAGGTAACGCAAGACGCACAAACACACACTCGCTGCTGTCTTGCATTTAACCTCCTTACTCTTCACTCTGTCTGCCCTCGTTCCCAGGAGGGATCAATCACTCAGGTGGCCTGTTGCCCTCACGATGAGGACTTCATCGCTGTATCGACAAGGTTCGCCAGTCCGTCCTCTTAATCTTTGGAGTATTCTGAGCGTTTTTGACGGTGTCCTCTTCTTGTGCCTCTGTACCATCCAGCCAGGGCCTGGTGGTGGTGTGGGAGCTGCAGATGGAGAGACGGGGACGTCCTGAGAGAGTCAGCGTGTCCTGGGAGCACAGAGGACAGGCCGTCACTTCGCTTTGCTGGGACACGACCGCGCTCAAAGTTTTCGTCGGGGACGCGGGCGGCAAGGTGTCGTTTCTCCGCGCGGGATCGTCCAAGTTGGGGAAGGTTAGTGCAAACGGAGTGAGGAAGGAGGAGGGAGCTTGTTGAATTTCATAAGGAATTGACAAAATTAAACAAAAAAACGGCATGATGCATTTGCAGGGGTCGGCGTTTGTCATCTTCCCGGTCCAGACCATCACCACTGTCGACTCCAAGGTGGTCCAGCTGGGCTACCAAGACGGCCACCTGCTCGTGTCCTCCCTCAGCCGCTGCTACCTGTGCGACACCGAGAGGTGTGTGAGCGTCACAAATTGCCACCACACTTTCAATGGGGACTCTGGCATGAACTGCGTTGACTTTGCACAGAGAGAAGTTCTGGCGCGTCGGGAACAAGGAGCGGGACGGCGAGTACGGCGCCTGCTTCTTCCCTCAGAGCAGAGGAATCGGCGCGGGTCAGCCCCCGCTGCTGTACTGCGCCCGCCCGGGCTCGCGAGTGTGGGAGGCCAGTTTCAACGGCGAGGTCCTGAGCACGCACCAGTTCAAACAGCTGCTGTCCTGCCCCCCTTTGCCCCTCATCACATACAGGTGCGCACCTTTCCCTTTTCCAAGTCACACACCGTTGAGAACACTCAAATACTTCTGCTTTTTTTTTTTTTTTTTTTTTCATTTCCGTCCCCCGCTTCCCCATTGTGTTTTGTTTTTCTCTCACCAGAAATGAGCCGCAGTATCACCCAGAACAAAAACGGCCTCAGTCACTCGCTTTTCTGAAACTGCTTCATTTTGGGTAATTACACAGAATGTCTCTGCAGCAACGACAGCAAACACACAAATCAACCCTAAAAGAAAATATCTGCATGCACTTTTGTTATCGCAATAAATCCTCCTATCGTTGAATGTGCACATTTTGTTTCCCTACACAGAGAGCAGAACTTGATCACCTGGACTGATTCTGCCATTTATGTCTTCACGCCTCAGAGTGGCCAGGTGGTCCTGTGGACGGAGGTGAAAGGTGCTTGCGTGTGTGTGTGTGTGTGCGTGCGTATGTGCGTGTGCACACTCATGACCCTCTGCAACCCCTGCTCGTGCACCAGTTTGAGTTCTGCAACTTAGAAAAATCCCCAATATCGCATCATTGTAGTAGGTATTGCTGAACTAGAACCTTTATCACGTTTGTTGCTTCCCGTGTTTGCAGATTTGGTGGACATTGCTGTCTATCGCAATGAGCTGTTCTGTCTCCATGGCAATGGGCACCTGTCCCACTTGTGCCTGATACCTGTCGAGCGATGCGTTGAGCGCCTGCTACGTCGGGAGGCGTGGCCTCTGGCTGCGGCTGTCTGCTGCATGTTTCAGCATGCCCTCACACCATGCAGGGTAAGATGGCCACCGCCCTTGACTATCAACCAAAGGGTCAACTTTTGTTTTTAAGGAGCCCGTAAATATTAAATCACACACCAGTGGTCCATGTCTCATAACATGTATCTATGACTGAGAGGCTCCTCACCCGTTTCCCGTTTTCATTCAGGCCAGGAAATCAGTTCCCATCGAGCGACTGGAACATCTGAGGGCCCAGCTGAGTCCCAGCACACACCAGGAGCTGATTGGCCAGCTGGAGGAGGTGATAGCCAGAGCCGAGCCGCTGGACTCGGCTTCCAGCAGCCGCAGGAGCAGCATCTCCTCCCACGTGAGCCCACGAAGGAGCTCCTCCAGCAGCCCAATGCTGTGGAAACGGCACAAACCGGAACGGCCAAGCCGCCAAACTTTGTTTTCGTTTTCCCTATAGGAAAGCTTCAACGTCCTGGACTGCGGAATCTACCGCGTGATCAGCCGCAGGGGCAGCCAGTCGGACGAGGAGACGGGCTCGCTCATCAACCAGTCGGCGTCGGAGGAGGAGCGGCTGCGAGAGCTCGGCTTCAGGCAGGAGGAGGAGCAGGTGGACCACGGTGAGCACCGCTGCTCCGTACGCGCCGTCACATATGCACACACACCATAAGCTCTGCTTATGGTTGTAAACATGGTTAGCGACTCTCTATCCTCCTTCTTCTCTGGCCTCCCTGAACATGGCGAGCACAGACTCTGCTCACGTAGTGAATCTACACTCTCTGTTCCACTCTGTCGCCCTACATCACCACTGTTTCACCTTTCCTTGCCTTTCCTTTCTTTCCATCACGTGGCGCTGTCCCTTGCGTCCTGTCTGACTCCTTCGCTCCATCTGCTTGCCTCTTTTTTTTAAAATCTCCCTCACCATTACCACACCCCCGCAGCACCACCAGTGCTCCATCCATCTCTGTTTGTCCTCTGGCTCTCCCTTCCACCTTCACGCAGATGCGCAGAGCGCCGACGCAGAACGAGCCGACCCGGGCGCTCCATTTCACCTGCCCCGCTCCTTCCGCCCCAAACCCCCGCGCATCGCACTGCAGGCCGTCAAAGACAGGTGGAACACACACACACACACACTCACAGAAACACGTGCAGAATCAGTCCCATGATGCCCAGACGCAGATTCGCTGCTAAATCTGTCGCTGCTTATTTGAGGTTTGCTTTGAGAAGGCAGATGTCAGCAAACTAACTTGCGTTCTCCTCACAGCTCACTTCCTCTTTCCGCCTTTACACACTAGAAGTTCCAGTTTTCAGCGTTTGACTTCACACTTACTGATTTGTCTCCGGCAGCTCTGCGTCCCCGCCACACTTTGACGACCTCTCGCGCTTCTTGGCACAGTCATTTCAACCATTTCGTCTCTTTTCGCACAGCGTTTCTAGCTTTGTCAAGAAGACAACAGAGAAGATCAACACCCTTCAGATGAATTCGGACCTCTGGCAGCGGCCCGACCTGAGAGAGGGCGGACAGGAAGTTTTTGCCGCCTCAGTGCCTCTCGTGGACGAGGCTGAAAAAGAGTGAGTATCAAATAGAACGAAATACTTGTTGCAAAGATGGCGCGAAGGGGAGATGAAACCTTTTTCTACGAAGGATCTTTAACAGCACTGCCGTTACCATCCTAAAATCAGCCAGTCAACACAAATTTCCTCCCTAACGTGTCTCAATTTCTGCTGTTTTCATACTTTTCTGTTTTTGTGAAATAAAACATTTCCTTTTTCTGCAGCACCACTTATGAGGAAGAGTCAAATAAAGAGGCCGAAATGAACGAACTTCGAACAGCAACCGAGCGAGCTTTGTAAGCATCTGGATTCGTTCTCCTGTCCTGAGATTTTAGGGTGTTTTTGCAGAATTACTTTCACCGAATCTTAATTTCCTAGGTCGCAGATCGCGGATCCATCAGTTCTTCTGGATCCCACCTGCCTCACCGCTGCTCTCCTCGAGTGGCTCTCGGTGCTGGAGCGAATTTTGGGTCCCGATGAGCTCCAGTCTGCTGAGGAGGGTCCGTCGAGCCTGAGCGAGCCGAGCAAGGAGGAAAGTGACCGAGACGGGGACGCCGGCAGCCCGGAGCGGACGCACGATCCGACGGGCGTCCAGGAACGGACGCAGGATACGACGGGTGTCCAGGAGCGGACGCAGGATCCGACAGGCGTCCTGGAAGACAACGTGGAGCCGACTGACAGCGGAGGTCAGAGCGGAACACCACCAACACTGCCCCCTGCTGACAAGGAGCCTGTGACCTCAAATGGGACTCATGCTGAGCCCATTCAACTGGAGGCCCCCAAACACGTCCCCCCAGACTTGCTTACAGGACTCAGCCAGCTGGGGACGCTGTACGCCGAGCTGAGCTGCTTCAGTAGACTGACAGAGAGCCGAGACAGCCCGGCCGTCCGCTGCACCACCTTTCTGCACCGCTATTTCTTCTTGCTGCAGCAGGAGCGCGTGAGGCAGATGTGTCTGCTGTGTTACCAGGAGCAGCCCGAGATACAGACCGCCTTCATGGAGGCCATGTTGGGTGAGGAGCGCTTTCCACAGGAACCAGCTTTTGCCGCTTCGGGTCTTCCTGTGCTGAATGTGGAACTGTTTCACCCCTCTGGCAGAGGTCACCCAGAGCAGCAAGGTGGTGGAGGTGATCGAGAAAGGAGACCTGCAGCGATCGCTGAAGAGCCTGAGGGAGCTGCAGCCACAGGGGGCGCCGCCGCTCCTCGCACACCTGCACAGGTCAGTGTTGCCGCGGCCGCCCCGCACGCACTCATGCCGCAGCAGCGGCGGCTCAGAGAAGCGCTGAACCCGCTCTTTCTTGTGTCGAAGGCTGTACGAGAAGCACGGGGAGATCGCCGTCCGCTCAATGTCTCAGTTCTACCCGACCATCACCCCCGCCGACGTGATGACGATGGCGCGGAGGAGCCACTTCTTGCCGTATCTGGACAACTTGGTCCAGGCGCACGACGAGGACGAAAGGTACGACTATCCTCTAAGGAAAAACAAACAAAAACCAGAAAGAACAATGTGGACTTGTAAATTTTCTACTGTGAAAATGCGGTTATACATTTGCAAAATGTAGTATCCGTGACAATTTTTCACAAAGTCCTAATTCTGGCAGCCAATGCTGATTACTATACGTATCGTAGCCTGTCATTGGATGACTCTACTAGAGATGGCAAGCCAGCAGCCAACTATCATTCATGATTCATCACTCACTTCACCAACAATCTCGTGAGATCTGAATCGCATGCGCAGTTTGTGTCTTATACGGTACTGCGTTCAGATTGTAATGCGACGTCTATCGATTCGCTTGATTCTCCCTGTACATAATTCACGATGCCACCTAAACGTCCTGCATCTGCAAAGACTGTTGGAAATGTTACTAAGCGTTTTTTCCCCTTTTTCCTCCAATCTGTCTCCCAGGTTATCGTTTTTGGAATCACTCATCGATCCAGAATCCCTCAGACAAGACTGGCTTGAACTGGCAATAACCCACGACGCTCCTCAGCGCTCAGACACAGTGACCGATGACGGACAGCCAAGGTTTGATAACAGATGTCAGACTCACTTGTCTATTGGGACACTGTCATTAATGTGTGTGCGTGTGTGTGTGCGTACAGGTGGCATTCCCATCATTTCAGGTGGGGTTACGGACGCCTCCTGTCACTGCTGATTCGACTCCCTGCTGATTTACCCTCCAAGGAGAAAATGGCCGAGGTTTGCCGCAGTCATGGGTAATTCAAGCTCCACATCATCACAATAGCGTCCATCTGCGTTGTTGTTGTCGGCCGCTGACATTTGCTGTGACCTCCGTGCGTCTCAGGTACTGGACCGGCTACCTTCACCTCTGCTCCGAGCTGCAGCGCCGCTCGGACGCTTTCGCCACCATCTGCCGGCTGGATGACATCAGTCTGCTAGAGGAGCCCAACGGTAAATTAGCTCCCCGGCTATGTCCCAGTTTAAGAGGAAGATGACGCTTTGCCACCCTGCTGGTTGTCACGGTCGTGTACGCTCAGTGGGTAATCTGTCTTCTCTCCTCTCAGGCGTCTGTCCTCACACCTTAGACGAGTGGAAGCTGCTGATCGAGCTGTCTCAGGAGAGCGGCGTGGCTGAGGCGGCCGCCGGCGTGAACGGAGGCGCCGCCAACGTGAATGGAGGCACAGACGGCGTGAACGGAGGCACAGACGGCGTGAACGGAGGCACCGACGGCGTGAACGGAGTGAAGGGAGGCACTGACGGTGTCAATGGAAGCACTGACGGTGTCAACGGAGGCACCGCCTCCGTCGACTCGCCGTGCCACAAAGGAGCCGTCAACCCGGAGAATCTGATCCTGAGGCTGGCTCGGAATATCGGGCCGGACCGCGCCATGGCCTTCCTGGAGGAGTGCGGCGTTCAGCTGGTGCTGTCGCCTCACTCCAGGCTGGTGTGCGAGCTACTGAAACTGGCGGAGAAAAGACAGAGGTGGGGCTCAGATGCAGAGTAGATGTTTGATGATGATTATGATGAAATGAGGAGGTCAGACGCCTGAAGCGTATCTCTGCTTCCTTCTCAGGGCCTTGATCCAGACCATGCTGGAGCGCTGTGACCGCTTCCTCTGGTCCCAGCACGCCTGACTGTGACCGCCTTCTCATCGCTCCGCCATCATGTCCCCGCACCAAACGGGCTCATTAACGCTTATGTAGGTCTGCCTAATATCTGCAGTTCAGACTTGAACTTTGTTTGAATGTTCCGCTGTCCAGCAGAACCTCCAACATCAATCTGTCAGTATTATCTGCCCCATTTGCACTGATGTTTTTCTCAGTATTGTACTAATTGTATGCAAACATGCATGTCATGCCATGTCTGAGCAGAATCCTGTTGCTGTCTGTGAGAACGCGGGTACACATACATACTTTGTATATTTAAGCTCTCTGCGTTTTTTAAGTAGAATTTTCAAGATCTCACGATTAACATCTACAAATCGACATTTTCTCACTCTGGTGGTGGAATCTGGTTTGCACAAAACATTAAGGGGAATGGCTACCTTAATCCACTCATGTTCTTGGGTAAGCGTTGGCAGCACTGGACACACACACACACACACAAACAAACACACACACACACACACATATTGCTGCTGTTAATCAATCAGGTCTCATTGCAGATTTGTGTGTACACATACGAGCTGCAAATTAATCATCTGAATACTCTGATGGGACAAAAAAATGATTTGTTTTGAAGGTGAGTTCTCATGTTATGTTAATAAAAAAAAAGTGTCACATTTTACAAGCAACTTGACTCCATTGTCAAATCGGGTTTGTCACTCTGGAGCCTTTTGAGCTGGCTTGTGCCACTAGAGGGTGATCAAAGATGCACGCGTTTATTCAGAAAGCTCCTCTAAGCTCTACACAACAAGACCACGTAAATATTACGGATCAATGGACCTGCATCTAAATTTGGATCTAACCCACAGCTTCTTGTGGCCGCAGACACATAAAGACCGTCCAGTGTGCCTGGAGCCTCAACCCAGAACTCCAGATATGCTCTAAAATCAAATCAAGCGCCTCCACACATGACAATATTAAATGAAAATGTGAGAAATGTATAAATGCAGACAGCTGCCTCAGATCTGGTAAAAGAGCTTCTGCTATTGCATCAGATCATTCTTGACAATACAGAGCTCTTTATTTTCTGCCCGTGGACATCTGTGTTCACACACGCGTGCACACAGGAACCACAGATTGAGGAGTGAAGGGCCGATTGTGTGTCAGTAGACACAGAATTAATAAGAGTGGATTGATAACCCACTGGATGACATCGCACACCTGGAGCATCAAAGAGTCACAGCACAGTGGGCATTGCGTGTTTGAGACAGAAATAATGATGGGTTACTACCCGGGAGCCGCAAATCCACCTGCTGGTCCTCTCTCACCTTTCACTCGCTGGTGTCTGGGCCATCAGACATTTCCAAATGGCCAAAATTACCTCCTCCTATCCCACCTGTGTGTGTGTTTGTACGCGCACATGTGTAGATGCGCACCTGTGACCGTGTACCAAAGTGAGAAATCCCCGAAAAATGAGGCTCATAGTTCTAGTTTTGCTGGTTTCTTAGCAACCAAGCAGGGGAGAATTTCTCCCATTAATTTGAAACCATCTCTTCGCACATGACAGAGAGTTTTCATCACCTACCCAGACGAAGAAAGAAAAGAAGAAGAAAATGTCATTTGAAAGGTTATTTGGTGGAGGCAGCCAGTGGCTGTTTGATGTTGCCTCCCTGTCACCAGAGGAGGAGATAAGAGGATTCTGCACATACCGGCACTGCTATAAATGATGCTCAGGGTGGGGAACACACACACACACACACACTCCCTTACTTGTACCCTGACGTGCCCACACACCTGCTGAAGGGGCAGAGTGGCTGAGGTGGTGAGACAGTGTGAGCATGGACAAGCGTGTGTGCGTCTGAAGTCACGGACTGAGTGAGGGACGCGGGTCTCGAGTTACCCCTCTTCTGGACAGACATCCACAGCCCTCATGGTGAGTTTGTCCCTCTGCTGACGCCTTCGGTGATTCAGAGAGGGTCTGAGCCCTGGATTTACCCCATCTTGATGGTTTCAGGTGTCCGTCCCTCTGCTCGGTGTGTCTCTCGTCCTGCTGTTCGCCCCTCACCACGTCTCGCTGAGCAGAGCTTTTGACAACAGCTCAGGTGGGGGTCAGGTTTGGGAGGTCACGCCAAACGACAGGTCAGGGCCGCGCTAACACGTCTATTCTAATTTCAGTCTCAGGGTCTGTGTTCCTGGGTTCTGCGTTTGTGGACGAGGCTTTGCAGAGAGCGATCGAGCTGACCGACGCCGCCTACCTGCGCAGCGGTGAGGGGTAAGATGTCCTCCAGGGACCTCCAGATTTGATCCTCACGAGGTGTCGCTGTAAATACTCCACTCGCATTTCCAGAGTGAGGACATCTCTGTCTGAGGACACCCTGACACCCACCGACCTGCTGGCCCAGTTCAAGCAGACAGAATCTAGAACAAGGCTACAGATCAGAGCCGCCGAGCTGCTGGACAACACGGTGGAGCTGATCAGGGAGATGGTGTACACACACGCCATGGCTCAGCCCAAACCCCACGGTAGGCAGGAGTGAATGGAACTTTCTGCTCAGATGCTGTTTTAGTTTTTGAATTTTTAGTACTTTTTTTGTGGTTTCATGAAATAGAATATTTAGCTGACGATTACTCCACACAGAGATCTTGACTCCATTCATGGTTGGACACCCTCGTAACTTGAAGTTACAAACAATAATCCAAATCTCACTGTCAGAGCCAAAATACACGTTTTGTTTGTTATTGTGATGACCTGTTTGGCCTTCGTACGCCGTCAAGTCATTCTTTATTGGTTGCTCCTGTCACCTGTCAATCTTGTTTGGTTGCCATGGCAATTGATTTATATATTAAAACCAGGTGTGGGCACTGAGAGGCATTGCAAACAGTTTTTGACCGTGTGTGGCGTGCACACCTATGTGAATATGTAAATGCGTGAATATGCATCTTTGAGTATAGGATGGCACTCAACATCTTTCGTTTTGGAATAAGAGGAGTACTTTTGGTTGATATGCGAGTAAAAGGACTGAGAGAAATATCCAAAGAGAAATACCTTGACACTCACCCCTCACTCACTCAATAACTCACTCAGTAATTGACAGGTGACAGGAGCTACCGATATAGTATGACATGACGTCATATCAAGGTCAAACAGGTCATCACAATAACAAACGAAACACATATTTAAGCTCCAACTCTCACAATGTAACTGACAGTATCTAGTATTGTGCACTTGACTGCGTCTTATATTTGTCTGTGTCGTCACAGAGCTATTAAGTGAAGCCGACATGGAGAACCTGCTGCAAGCGACAGGCTGCTGCTTTGAGCTGCACAGACCGAGCTGCCCCACCGACTGCCTGTCTGAGCGCTACAGGTCCATCACAGGGGAGTGTAACAACAGGTCGGAACACACAGAGCCCGATCAAACTGCTGCTGTGCTGCTTTGTTTTGTCACAGAGAGTTCCCCGTGTTGTTTGTCTGTTTAGACAGAATCCGCAATGGGGAGCGGCCAACATCCCATATTCCCGCTGGTTGGAACCAGAGTACGAGGATGTTTGGGGGACGCCCAGAGGCTGGGACCCCAAGCACGCATACCACAGCTTCAGCTTACCTGCAGTGGGCATACACACATGCACACACACTTACACAAAAACAGCTACCTGGCACATCTTGTCTAAGCTGCTACTTCTCAACATTCTCTGTTCAGGTGCGTCGGGTGTCCCAAGAGATCCTGTACACGCACAACAACAACATTTCCCTGGACACCACCCTGTCCCACCTGCTGGTGGAGTGGGGTCAGTGGATAGACCACGATGTGGTCCTGACCCCTCAGAGTCCCAGCAAAGCTGCCTTCAGGACGGGGGCTGACTGTGCAAACACCTGCAGCAGGAACACGCCCTGTTTCCCCATACAGGTGCACCTGGTGTGTGTGTGTGTGTTTGATATGAGGTAAATGGAGGCGACAACCAATGCTTTCCACCCCAGATCCCAGAGTCAGACCCACGTAACGGCATCCAGAACTGCATGCCCTTCTTCCGTTCTGCTCCAAGCTGTGCCGGCGCCGCTCTGCCTCGTCAACATCGTGAGCAGCTCAACGCCATCACCTCCTTCGTGGACGCCAGCATGGTGTACGGAAGCTCCATCAACCTGGCCTCCGATCTTCGTAACTCGTCCGATGCTTTGGGCTCGATGGCCGTCAACGGCCGACACTCTGACCAGAACTTGGCCTACATGCCCTTCCTGCCCCGCCTGCAGGCTCGTTTTGACCCCTGTGGACCTCGAGATTCGTCCGGCAGGTCGATACACCACGAGAACATCACGTCATGCTTCCAGGCAGGTGAGTGAGGGGTGTGGAGGTTCCATAGCAACGTTGCAGATCCAGCAACCATCACAATGTCCACAGAAATTTTCTGGTCTAGCTCAGATTTAATTCTCCTCAGGTGATTCTCGAGCCAATGAGCATCTGGGAATGATTGCTCTTCACACTCTGTTTCTGCGAGAGCACAACCGGTTGGTCAAAGAGCTTCAGCGTCTCAACCCTCACTGGAGCCCTGACACTCTGTACCAAGAGGCTCGGAAGATCATAGGAGCCATGCACCAGGTACCAGGAACCTCAGCTGTGATGATCCCTCCCCAACAGAGGTAAAGCTGATTATTCCTCTCTGTCCTAGATCCTAACGTGGGAGCACTACCTTCCAAAGGTGCTGGGGAACAGCACCGTGCTGGGTCTGATGCCTCCTTACACTGGGTACAATCCTGGAGTAGATCCCAGCATCGCTAACGTCTTTGCAGCGGCCGCGTTTCGATTCGCACATGTCACCGTGCAGCCTGTGGTGGCCAGGCTGGATCCAGAATACTCTGCCAGCTCCCAGCATCCTTCGCTGCCTCTACATCACTCCCTCTTTGCATCATGGAGGATCATTCAGGAAGGTAAATATCAACTCTGGAGATCTGTCAGTTCACCTTACTTGACCCCTGACCCTGTTCTGTGTGAATGTGTGCGTTCCCGATGGTGTTCCAGGTGGTATCGACCCAGTGCTGCGCGGGTTGCTGCTGTCTCCTGCCAAGCTGCAGACGCCGAGCCAGATGATGGTGGAGGAGCTGACAGAGCGGCTGTTCCAGGCGCAGGGTGGGCAGCCTCTGGACCTCGGAGCTCTGAACCTCCAGAGAGGACGGGACCATGGCCTTCCCGGTACCACTCCGACCCATCCATCTATCTCACCTCTTGGCTGAAAGTAAGACTGCCCACCTTCCTCTGCAGGCTATGGGTCGTGGAGAAGATTCTGTGGCCTCCCAGTTCCAAACACCACTTTTGAGCTGGCCGACATCTTGGGCAACTTCACTTTGGCTCAGAAGTTTCAGGGTTTGTACGGAACTCCACAAAACATTGACGTCTGGGTTGGGGCCATTTCCGAGCCTGCAATGCCTAACGGACGAGTGGGACCGCTCCTGTCCTGTCTGCTGGCGAGGCAGTTCCGAACCTTGAGAGACGGGGACAGGTGACACAGTCCTCTGTCCTGATAGACAGGTGGTACTTGTATCCTTCGTAGACAACCAAAGGAAATCTGTCTCTGTGTCTTGAGGTTTTGGTGGGAGAGGGAAGGAATATTCACCAACGATCAGAGGCGAAGCCTGCGGAACATCTCGCTGTCTCGCATCATTTGCAACAACAGCCACATCACTCGGGTCCCCACTGACCCCTTCTCACGCACGGAGAGTCCTGACGCCATGCTGCCCTGCTCCCACCCCCTCATCCCCCATTTTGACCTCAGCCCCTGGAGAGAACCGGATGCAGGTGAGGAGGGCGCACCTGCACCAGCTGCTGTCCTTTTTGTTGTTGTTGTCATTTGTGTCTCTCTCTTGCAGACCCCAGCTGTGGCCCCATCCCAAGGATTCAGTCTGGCTTCTCTATGTTGTGCAGCTCTACTGTTCTGTACCAGTGTCACTCTGGATTCCGGCTGTTGGGCTCCACCTCAGTCAGCTGTGATCAGGCCAGTCAGCTGTGGCACCCCAAGCCACCAACCTGCCAAGGTCCCAGATGTGACATTCTCACAAAATTCTGATTTGACCAACAGAACATGTTGATCACAAAATTTCTTTGCCTTCTAAGTGGACATTGCACACTTGTGTATGTTTAACTGATTGCAGATATTAGTGAGTGTGCAGAGCAAACGTCAGCTTGTCCCCCAAACACGGAGTGTGTCAACATCGCTGGTTCCTTCGTTTGCTCTGGTCAGCTGACATCATATTCCTTCACATGTACCACGTCCACTGCCACGGGCACCATGGTTCAGAACTTCTACTCATGCTCTCCACAGATTCTTCCCCTTCGTCGTCCGTGGTGTCCATTATTGCGGCTGTGATAGTGGTGATCAGTGGAACAGCCTTGCTGGTTTTATTGATGATCTGTTATCGAAGGTGGGACACAAACAATTGCAGACCTCTATGATCTGTGTACAAATTCTATGGTCATGCTAACGTTGTACAAGACCTGATTTGATGCACAACAAATCTGCATAAATAATAATGAACATCAGACTATGACAACGTTTTGTGATTTGAGGTTAATCTACATGTTTAATTTTTCCTTTTTTTCCAGATATTTCCACAAAAAAGAAGAATTGGTCAGCACTGGATGTTGCCAAGAAAGAAGCTAGCCCTCATTTTTAAGTGCGAAAAACATGTAATGCCCAGATGGTTGGTACTTGCGGTCTATAGTCTGTGTTAAAGTGTCAATACTGCTCATTACTACCCATTCTACTGTTTACATCGCTCCAAGTATCACGCAACAGTAATGACGAGCGAATAAATGTGTTTTGCTTTTCTTTCTCTCTTCACCTCACACACTATGAAGTATGACAGGTCCTCGTGTGGCGCTCATTAGCTTTCATCCTCTGCTTGTACATTGTGTCACGCCGTCGCTGCAGCTTCATTACCCGCAGGTCAGGCTGCAATAATGAGCTATGACAAACGCCACGGAGACAGCACAAGCTTACAAAGATCTTTTTAATCTGGAAAAAAAGGCTTAACAGGAATGCCTGCTCCCAAAATAGATTTCCATGACACAATACCTAGGCGAGAAGGTCTCAATATTTTGGATTCCTGAGCCTTTCTCTTGCCTCCGAAACCCAGAACGATAAAGGAAACATGAACTCGCCCAGTATGTATCGGGTGTTTGACTCATAATCCCAAACATGAGGTGAAACATCCACAGAGGTCAGACGTGATACATCAGACCTCCTGCTGTTTAATCCACTTTAACGCTACCCGGACTCAAAGCTGATCCGGACACAATGCTTCGTCTCTGAAGTGGAAAAGGTGCACATCAGTTAGAATTTCTCAGACTGAGAACCTCCTTGTCCGGGATTAGGCTTGGAGGCATTATTGCACTGATACCCAGTGTCCTTCATTCAACCTTCATTTGTAACATGTACAAAAATCCTTATCTGAACAGTTTGACGTAAAACAATCATTTTGCATAGCATAGTATTGAGATGAATTGCCTTCAATCGAAGATTGTTATGGCTTGCCGATTGCACATATTGGGCTGAGCAGACCTGCAGATCTACAGTTGCAATTTTCGCTCACACTGCATCTGTCTTGCAATAAAGCTAGTCATTTTTGAGCTTGGTTTCTGTTTTCATAGAACACTGACCGTGCTGGGGCTGTGCTGGGAAAAAAGCTAACTGCCAGGAGTTAAAGCGTTATCAAATAACAAGGTGATCCTAAAGAAAACATTAATATTGTTCATGTGCTATACATATACACACACCTGTGAGATAAGACACCAGCTGAACATTCTTTAGTACTGCCTTCATATCCTACTAAAGAAAGTCTGAAAGTAATTCACAGAAATAACTTCATCCTGCGGCACTAAAGGCTCCACCGGGGAGCTAGAAAAACTACGGTAGACTAAAAAAAACAAAAACAAAAAACCCATCACCGATGAACTGAGAGAACACCGAGATAATTCTTGACCTGTGTGATGTGCAAACTTCTCCTTCACAAATCACTGCTTCAAACCACATGGCCGCACTGTGTATCCATAGAGTGGCACTGAGAGTGTTTCCGCTTCCCTTGCTCATCAACCACTACTGCAACCATGACGCTGCATAGCCACAAGAGACACTGTCATCTGTCATTTTTCTAAATCAATGGATTTTTGACACATTTTCTTATGAACTCTTAACAATATTTGGTGTGCACTAAGCAGATCCGTATTGATAGGCCTGCGCAGAGCCATATACTATTTGGTACTCATCAGCAAAACATCCATATGTTTCATCAATGTGATCTCCAACTGTCTGATCAGAGGGATGTCTTGAGGAGGCTTTCCACAATGTTGTTTGGGCCTCACAGAGTTACATCAGATACTGCCAATAGAACCCCATCATAAAAATAAACAATAACAGTGCCCCAGTTTGGACATCAGAACAAAAAATGTGTGACTGGTTAAATTTGGCAGGAGTATCAATATATTACACCGATGAGAGTAACGCGATGGAGAAACGCCACAGTGTGGGCAGTGGTTGGGGTTGCTTGCTGTGATTGTTCACACTCTTAACCTTGATCTGTGGGGTAGAAACCCAACTTGGCCACGGTCATCTCTCTGCGGAGACGCATCACCTCCCAGAACATCTGCTCAGCTGGAGGAAATGGAGACCATAACAACAACAACAAAAAAGATAGCAAATCAACAACTGGACAATGCAAAGTGAGCCGAGATGAGGTAAGTGGACTTACCGTCGTGCCTCACCAGGCCCTGCTGGATATAGCGGATATAGGTAAAGAAATTGCAGACAGCCGTGATCTGCAGGGACAAGGGGACATGGGGACAAGGTCGCATATCACAACAGTAGCAGCAGCGGCCGTCACAAGACTAGAATGAGTTCGTACCCGTGCTCGGCTGGATGGGGATATGTAATAGTAGCTCCCCTTATCTCCGAGCTTAATGCGATGACGGCACAGACGAGACACTCCGCTTAATGCACATTTTCTGAATGAACAAATGACACACACACAAAAAAAATGTCCAGTCACGACATGGACGCGACAGATTTCAGCCTTTGAATGGTGCCAGATTCGCATTTTGCTGCATGTAGGACAACGGCACATTTAAAGTTGAGTTTTGTCAGTGAAGGGAGAATTCGTTAGGTTACATTAAGTTTAAGCCGGACACATGCAGAGCGCCAACACGACATGTAGCCACAGCTTTGGTTACAGTTCCACGTCTGCTTCAACACACATCACAAGTCTGGAATGCATTCATATCATGCTAACGAATGTTAGTGAAACAGTTAAAAAGTAACAGATTCCTGCGTGGACTTACGTCTCCACTGCTGCCCTAAAGCCACTGGAAAGAGATGTTTACATCAGACTGATTAGAAGTTTGCCCTTTGTTGGAACCTCACATGCACACAAAATGAACTGATAAAAATAAATAATAAAAATAGACAACACTGTGATCAGTTGGGAAAAGGAGATGTCGGTGCTGATTGTAGTTTGAGAGTTGAAAGTGAGAGGTGACCTGGATCTTTCGGCCAAGTGGGCTCAACTCACTTTGGGCCTCCACACTCTACGGCTGAAGCCTTCACCACAGGCAGTGCTGACATAGCCACTGGCTCGACAGTCAGAGAGTTGCTCTCCACCGCGCTCTGCACCATCTGAGACAGCTACAGAGCGAGCAAGAACACACATCAGTCACAGATGATTGGACGATGAGCAAAGCACCACGCAGCGGCACAGCCTTGCCTCTGATTTGGTGAAGGACAGGCAGGGCACGATGTCTTCCCTGTGGATACGACCCAGGAAGGCGGAGGATTGATCCAGACTCGGGTGCTCCTTCCAGGTTAGAAATTCTGCAAACAGAGTGGGATCCATCTGTGAAGAAAACAAAAAAAGTGACAGCTGTGACATCCTGTCCTCAAGAAGATACAGAGTAATTACAGGACAGGACGGAAATAAGTGTCGAGTGGCGTCGTAATGGCGACCGCTGTAACAAAAGCGTTCATTCAAGACGACGCACAACCCCGAAAATAATGCACAGAGGAATAATGCACACAGGACATTGTCGCTGGGTGGAGGAGGGCTTACTCTGTCCTCTGCAAGGACAGTGGACTCACTTTGGGCATTACCTTGAGAAACCTGGTGGTAGAGAAGTAAAGGATTCGTCCAATTCAAACATTACAGGAGCCCAACGGACTCATAAACCTGAAAGGTTGCAGAGTACACCAGCTTACTGGATTGAGAGAGGATAATCACCTGTCTACTGGCTGCCCCCGTCTCTTCCTCCTGCCAGTAGGGCTCATAGGTCAAACTGATAGAGTATCCAGGCACAAGGCAGAAAATCAGAGAGAGGAGAGCAGGGACAGCAGGCTGACAGAGGAAGAGACACAGACAGAGAAGGACAAGAGGACAGGAACGGATTAGTCGATGCAGAGCTGGAAAACGCAATGAGATGGAAAAAAAAGTTGAATCCTGGAATCAGGCAGAGGGATTAGGAGTCAAGAACGCAGCAGCTGGAAACGACAGACACGGAAAAGAGAAAGGAATTTCAATGAGAAATTTGACAGGTCACCTCTCGGTCCTCTTTGGCCACTGCAAGGGTGGAGGATGACGGAGGGTCCGGCTTGCCTGCGGCAGCTGTGAGGGTGCTGCTGGTGCTCTTGTTGCGACTGTGGCCACCGCGTTTCAATGCGCCCCTGGTGCCCGACGACAGCAGCTGTGGATGTAGTTGGTGGTTCGGCGAGGAGGGAGTGGACGTCAACACCAGAGTCTTGAGGGCCGTCACCTCTGCCTGCAGAACATCGATCTAGAGATGGTGGCGAGGCAGTGAGAAAGGTCGGGCTGTGGCTGAGAAATCTGCAATGTCAGCAGATTAGGCATGAAGGTGTGTTGCTATAATGGACACCAAAGGCAAGGTGAACTTGGGACAAACCTTCCCCTGAGCCTCCTTCAGCTGCTTCTCTGCAGCTGCCTGTTTGACATTGGCTTCGCGTACCATTTTGTGAGCTTCCTGAAAATTCAACAGAAAAACAAACATATTCAACACCTCTGGGCAGCCTTATTGTAAAACTCAACATTACTTATTATTTGGTCATTTATGTTTAGTATGTGACACGTGCAGTGATTATCATAAGGATTTTGGAAACATTATTGGTGCAAAATAAACTGAAGTGGAGCATACACATACACAGAGGAAGGATAAATAGAGAAAATCAGTTAGAGTTGTTACTGTTGTCAAAAAAAATAGCTACATAAATTCTAGTTGTGAATCCACAAAACATGTTCAGCTTGTTCTTTAGAGTAATAAATTCTGTGACCATATCGTCATTCAAATTTACCTGCAAATGACTGCTCCGATCAACACTGAATCATATTAGTGTGCTCCTGAAAAATCACTAAGCTGTCTACACCATTTTGTGAGTCCATGTTGCTATGAAGACTCCTTCAAAAAGACAACATGTTGCAGGTGGTTGCTGACCTCAAACAAACTGGCTGTAAGCTCCTCCAGCTCCTGCTCCAGCTGAACCCTGACATTTGACAGACGCTCGCACTCTTCATCTTTAAGCTTTAGCTCCTGAAACATAATGAGGCACAGGCACAGATCCATGAACCAGACAATCATGGGTGGTGCATCGTGACACCGTTTCTGCTCAGGTCACGCACTGCCTTTTTGTGTGTGTTTGTTGTCATATAATAGACTGCTGCACCTTCTTTGCAGCATCCAACTGCTCCCTGAGGATCTCTGAACCCTTCTCTCTAATTTCCAGCGAGGAGCTGCGAAGTCGGGAAAGGTCAGAGTGTTCCCTGCTAGGCTTGGGCTGTTGGGGGTCTCCTGCCTCCATCCTGAACTCTGGCTCTGGATCCAGATCTACCAACCTTCAGTGGGATCAGGAGGACAGGCAACAAACTGTTACAGAGCACACACCACTACTGGAGTTCCTCTGTTGTCATGGGGACAGCAGAAAAGCAACACTGATTTATTTCACCTTTAATTAAACAGCATGGTTGTACTGATTTGTGCCACAACACAATATTTCTTCATGTAAATGATTTCCATTTGGAGACAACAGCTGGCCTTCATTGGGGTTGGATATTTGTCTCTACATCAGCAACAAAATGAGATTTTCATCTGCTATATGGTTGTATTTTGAAATTGGGTCCAAGTTGACCACTGATTCTATTACTGATTGCTACTACTATTTCCCATTTGATTCAGAGAGTGTTGTGCTAGAACCATGTACTTTTGTGCTACCCCATATGTGGATTGTGGCACGATTTCACACCAATAATCCGTCAAAGTCATGCATCTTGCCTGTCCTCACGGTCAATGTTGAATATCTAGAATGTTAACTTTCTCGGTTACATGTAAGTGTCAACTTAAATAAATTGAAAACACATCTCTGAGCACGCCTACATTTGTCATCGACTCGGAAATTATCACATAGCGTCACAAGGAAATAATAGTGGGAAAGCAAGTTCTAAACCTTAGAATGTTGTGTTTAATGAGTCAGTTATGAGATTTATTAGCCGGAGCAAGCTAAGCTAACGAGTTGCCCCAACTTTGCGTGCGTCTCCTCCGTCTGTCCGCCCTAAACTTCACTTACCGCGGCCGCCGTGCGGGATAAAACCTCCGACCCCGTGTGTCGGCTTCTCCACAGCAGTCCCCAAACGGCTCTCACCGCCGTTTGTCCGCCGAACCTCCTTGTTGTCGCAGAATTTACTCGGACTTGACAGAGTTCAGCCCGCTTCAATCACTGCCGCCGTCTGACGCTGCAGGAATGCGGACGCTGACGTAGACGAACGCCGGAGGAGCGGTGACTTCATCCGTCACCGCGTTACATTGCGGCTCTCACGTCGTTAGTTATTGTCGTCGTTTTTAATGTTTTAGCGTTTTGCTCCATCTTCTATATACAACAAACGGCCGCGACCTCCTCCTCATCCAGCGCCGTACCGAGGACAGTCACATGACCGAGCATCCACTCCCAGAGTCCCGAGCCGGAGGACGCAGGCGTCGGATTACACTTCCCGCCCCGGTTTGACCGACTGAAAAAAGTGTATTTTTATCTTCACAACACCTTTTAGATTTTAAAACGACGCGTGGAGTTCCCGTGTAACTATGTTGTTAATTTGATGATCTGCGATACGAATATGGACGCTGGTCTTAACTCTTTTCCAAAGGTCGGAACGAAACGAAGCCAAATACTCTGAATTACATATTCTCCACAATCAGCAACTCTCTGGTACGTTACGTACCAAAATAAAAAGTTCATCAATCATTCTTTAAGACCTCCACAACGCTGCGTTTTATGACATACTCCAAACTCCGCCACTGTCTGTGCTTTTGTGCTACTTTTTTCCTTTTTTTTCTTTTGTAATAAAGATTCGCCCGTGTTTTTCTGTGCTTTTCTATTCTCTCTGAAACATGAGTCGTCCCAAACTGCCCTAAACTGCTATTTAATTCCCGCCGGGGTAAATCCAGTCCAGGGGGATTTTGATGTTGACCTGGATTTTAACAACAAATCAGAGTTTGGCAGACCTAAATAAGAGCCCCACTACTATGAAACTGGGCTGGAAATTGACTTTAAGCCTGAAACTCTATCCTCGATATCTTCTGTGCACTTTAAATGCACGTTTTTTTCTTCCCTTAGAGTTATGTATGCGATGAAATAAAAGTTCACACGAAAACATCCTGTTGGAAGTTGATACATTTGTGTTGACATTGTGTCAGACAATAAGAATTCTCACCACAATGATAATCAGATTGTTACCTCAAACAACAATGAACCCAGATAGTGAGTATTATCCATTTGTTAATGGTGGCAAAGTCCTCAGGGTGCATATTAAAAAGATAAGCCAAGGACTGAAACAACAAATCACTAAATGTGGCAAATAGAAACAGTTTAAAGGTGTGTGATTGTGACCTACATTTACACAAGATAAATGCTGAGAACCAATTCAGATTTGATCTTAGCTTTTCATGGTACCTGAGCAGAAAAAAAACTGGAAACATTGCTGTTTTCCACACAAACAATGTTACAACTCTCATGTAAACCTACATTTTCAAATAAGGTCATGCTTTCTATGGTCTGGATTTCATTGTGTTATTATTGTACCTTCCAACCACGCAGCCTTCCTCCGGTGCCTCTCTGCCGGCTGTCAGTCTGACTCCAGGTTCCTTCAGGGCTGCAGGTGAGCTGAAGAAGGCTGACGAGGCATACACTGTTATTCCAGACCGTCCGGCTTTTAGGACCTCATATCCAGGATCACTCGGCGTAACAGACGGTGGAGAGGAGGAAAGCTGGACAGAGTGAATTCCCTCAAAAACATCCATGTCGTCTGTGGTTCAGAAACCCATCTGTGGCTCCAGGCTGTGGGCTTTGCAGTTGCTCGGTCGTTGTGTTAGACTCACTGGCGTGATGAGGATGCACTGAAGTCTTATCTGGCCAAAAATGCAGAGGAGTAATGAGCTACCGGGAGGCAAATGGTTATGTAGGTCACATTATTGTTTTGAATGAGACAATCACCTTGTTAACCTTTTGGTGTGTGTAAGGCAAGAATGTGATGGAATCTGGGCCACAATTCTTTGGTCACCCACATAGAAAAACCCAAACTTACCAAAACACACACGATTGTATCCTGAAGTATTATGGCTGCTAGAGTGTCCTCTCCTGTCCAGTTTCAAACATCTTCACCTTGAGAGTTAAACAGGCTCTGCCCGGTGTGTGCACTTCGCCCTGCTTTGTGGTGCGGGTTACACGGTAAGGGTTAATCACTAACACCCTCTGGCCATCATAGAACTCATGTCCTCACATTTCTTTCAGCAGGGGGAGACAGTGCCAGCCTGGAAGAATTTTCCAAGGCTTAATTCCTGAAACCAGAATATTAGTTTTCCCTCTGCAGGTTAAATGCTGAACAGACTGTGCACAGTCTTATATCAAAATAATGAAGTACTGTAGATTGTAGGTTTAGGGCTGAAGTTAAGTGCAACTCGACCAGATGCCAAGATCCCAAATTAACATGTACAGCATGCTTATATCTCAGTGGAATGATTTGTTGGTTGGTCAGCAGGCCAAAGTTTTGTTCAGATTAACAGGTTGTGGTCTCACAGTGCAGCATTGTTCCTGAAACAGATTAACACATCAAGTGACCGGAGGTGTAGGAGTCCCTTGGCCTTTTTTTGCTCGTAACATTTTTTCCTGCATTGCCCTTGGAGACCAGCACTACACACTTCAATGACCCTGGTGAGTACAGAGGAGATATTTTCATGGTCAACTTTCGGTTAATCTCAAGTTTAAATCCACCAAATGATACTTTTACTCTCTGAAAATGAAACATTGGAGTCTGTAATTTCAAATGTGTTCTATGCCGGAACAAAGATAAGTGTAATAAGTGCCCAACCGAGTAAGACAGCAGTGATTTAGTTTGACCTGACGTGTTTTCTTTTATTTCAATTTACAGCAATGGATACGGAGATCAGTGATCCATAGCCAAGAGCCGGGGCTGCGAGGCAAAGAACGACACGTCTGTTTCCTTCATGTCAGGCTTTAGTTGGCTGGCTTGGCCAGAGAGCAGCAGCGATGACGGTCACCTATTCTCGCAGGGTTGCAGACGCAGGTCTGGGCACCTTCTTTCACCTGCTGCTGCGCTGGAAGGGCAGCGTCTACAAATTACTGTACCGAGAGCTGATCATCTTCAGCCTACTCTACTATTTCATCAGCAGTGTTTATAGGTACATTCTTAAGACAATTTTTTTCCTTTTTGCTGTTCAGGCAATTTGAAAGGCCTTAAGTACGGTAAAACAGCTCTTACCCAAACCTAAACCCCAACAGGCAAAACGTTAGATAAGGGGTCTGTGCTCGGGTGTGTGTTCATCTGTCGAGGCTAATTGGCGTTGTTGATGTGATCTGATGTAAACTTCAATCCAGGTTTGTGTTAGATGAAGATCAGAGGAGGGTGTTTGAGAAGGTGTCCATCTACTGCGACCGTTATGCAGAGCTCATCCCCGTCTCCTTTGTCTTGGGTGAGTTAAAATGTCTAAGCGGGTAAAAATCTGCAAATCTGTTTTGATTCAGATTCCTCTCAGAAGAGTTCCCATTTTCATTACGCTGATTTTTTTTTGCCAGGTTTTTATGTGAACTTGGTGGTGTCTCGTTGGTGGGGCCAGTTTGAAAACGTGCCCTGGCCAGACCGCCTGGCAGCTTTAGTAGGCGGACACGTCCGAGGTGCTGACGATGTTTCCAGGCTGACTCGCCGAACCCTGATGCGGTACGCCAATCTCTCTGGGGTGCTCATTTACCGCTCCGTCAGCACGGCCGTGTACAAGAGGTTTCCCACCATGCAGCATCTGGTGCAGGCAGGTATGCATCGCAAACGTGGAGCCGTGCAGCACTTTCCCTCAGGGTGTGTGAATATCTCCCCAGCGTCTGGCTCACCGTGTTCCCATCTGTCGGAGCTGAGAACTAATTGTTTGTACGGAACGCGCCGTTATATCTGAGATTAGGAGCCGAGACCTGGCCCTGGCCCGGATCAAACATTTTAATTGCCTTCTTTTGATTGCTTTAGCTTTTTCTCTCAGACAGATTTTTTTTCAATGTTTTTCTGGTCTGCCCTCTCCCAGGTTTAATGACCTCAGAGGAGCTGAGGCACCTGGAGGATTTACCCTCACCACACAATAAGTTCTGGATCCCCTGCATGTGGTTTGTGAGCCTGGCCTTACGGGCTCGGACGGAAGGCCGCATCAACAACGACGTGGCACTGACGGCCATCCTGACTGTGGGTTTTTACTGGCTTTTGACAGTTTTGGCATTTTGAGAATATTTTTTCATTGGTTCAGTTTTGCATATTCTCACCCTTCTCCTTTGCAGGAGTTGAACAGTTTACGGGCAAAATGTATGAAGCTGTACGGTTACGACTGGATCAGCGTGCCTCTTGTCTATACTCAGGTTTCTTTGAACGGCGGTTGTAGAACTATTATCGGAAGCAATCAATAATCATGTAGCTGAAATGACCAGAGTAGTTGCTGCAGCTCAATCATTACAGCCATTTCCAAAAAAATGACACCAGATTCTGTTTATTTTTCTTGTGGTGTGAAGTTCTGTGAGTCCTCATAAGTGCTTTGTGTAATCAGGTGGCGACCGTAGCTGTCTACAGCTTTTTCCTGGCTTGTGTAATTGGCCGCCAGTTCTTGGATCCAGCCCAGGCGTATCCAGGTCATGATGTGGATTTCTACCTGCCTGTTTTCACCCTGTTGCAGTTTTTTTTCTATGTGGGTTGGCTGAAGGTGAGTGAGTTCCTTTTCCTACTCTTGCATCTTTGTGGTGTTCCAGAAAGCTTCACTCAACCAGCCACTACTAAACCCTCATTTCATGGCATCTCTATATTTTCCCAGGTGGCTGAGCAACTCATAAATCCGTTTGGGGAAGACGATGATGACTTCGAAACCAACTGGCTGGTCGATCGCAATTTGCAGGTTTTTGTCAAAACAAGTCTTTCGCTGTGCGTTTTATCAAGTGTTTACCCGGATTGCCCTGATGTCTCTGTAGGTGTCCTTGCTCTGTGTGGACGACATGTACGACAGTTTGCCTGTGGTTGAGAGAGACATGTACTGGAACGAGTCCGAGCCTCAGCCTCCGTATACTGCAGCCAGTGCTGAGCACCGCAAACCGTCCTTCATGGGCTCCGCATTAGATATCAGGTTAAGAATTGTTGTCATCTTCAACAATGTTGCACTTTCTTTCTTTTTTTCCTTTCTTGAAGAGAAAAATGTTTAACTGATTTCTTGTGCACCAGCGTTCCCAAAGAGGAGATGGAGTTTCAGTCTAATCTGGAGCAGATAAAAGAAAACGAGGAGGCCAACTACTCCACCCCTTTGATTGGAGGTCTGAGTCGATTTCTTGGTGTCCAGTCTCCAAACTTTCCCCGTTCCTCAAGGGTTCCTCTGCTTCGCCGACGCCCAGGAGCTCCACTAAGTCATTTCCCTCTGTACCTGCATCCCGAGGCTTTGTCCACCTCCGGACAAGTACGAGCAGCCCCAAACCAGGAAAGAGATCAAGACTTTGCCTTCTCTACTGTGCCGCTGTACGAGAGACCTGGTTTTTACAGCTGCCCACAGACCCCCATCCACTGTGTGCCACCAACAGTGCCTCGGCCTCGGCCCACCCGGCGACCACAAGGCGACTGGAACCGGAGTTGCACGTCTTTAGCCCCCCCAGCGGTAGGCTCACAGCTGCTTCCTCCAGACACCCCCGGCCACATCCCTCCCCCACCGTCGTCTGCTTTACCATGGCTAAGCGAAGAGGGCGAGACGCCTGTTGCCCCAGCGTTCTCCTTTCCCGACCCGCCACCCGAACTCTGCCCAATTGCTAAACTCAAACCTGCGCACGGCCTGCTCTCCCGTCGTCCACCGGCCCGACTCACTTTGGACAACCTGCCGCTATCCGACAGCCAGCCAGGACCTCCGAGCGCCCGCGGGGTGGGAGGCGGAGCGGAGCAGGCGTTCTCGTTCACACCTCCATCTCGCATAGTGACATCAAATCACAACATCCTCAAGAGCAGCTCTACTAGTATTAACATCAGCGGTGCAAACGCGACAGCGAGCCTCTGTAACAGCTCCAGTCACAGTAATTTCAGTAACCATGGGAATTTCGGCACAAGTGCCAAGACAAGCAGTGTGGCGGCCAATGGTGGAATGAGCAGTAACACGAGCACAGTTTCCATGCCAGCATCATCCAGCCAAGACACCAATCAGCAAAATTCACCGAACGACTCAGGGATCTCATTGGCCGATGGGGACCTGCTGGGTGTTTTAGTGGACGGCAGTCTGACCAAGGTAGTGGGGGGGAAGGAGCAGGACAGTGGAAATGAGGTATGACAGCGCTGAAACACTGAAAGCTCGATTTTGCAGGTTGATCTTGATGTGTTGGTCTATGGCACAATGACTGAATAAATCTACACATATAAATCTGTAAGGGTTAGAGGACCATCCAGTCAGAGATGACACAGCAGCAATGTCAACCAAAATAAAGCCATGCCACCTGACAAACTGACGCTTAAGTGAAATTCTGGTCAACCTGACATCTTGTGCCCTGAAGCTCAATAATCGCAAGACAAAACATGCCAAACTGATTTTGTTTTCGATGGAGTGCAAACTCTTTTATTTTCTTATTATCAACACCCACACCCCACATCAAGTCAAACCATCGGTTTAAACCTGTGTCAACTAATTTCTATGCATTTTACAAATTGATACTAAAACTTATATGGGGTAAAAGACAGAGGACATTCTACTTTATTTAGAAACATAAAAAAGGTAACAATACAGATCTTCAACTTACATATACAGTACATCAAGGAATAACAGCTCAGCATTAATCCCAGCATCTGCAGATCACTTTTGAATATTGCTCTGAGGAGGCGAGTGCCACACGGCTGAGCTGGTGCGTTTGAGGAAGCGAGGCTTGGTCTTGTAGAAGATGTCCTCAAGTTTTAGCGGTTCAATGGCACCAAAGAAAGAGTTCAAGTCCACTGGGTTAAAGTATTGTTTCATGATGATTTGCTGAAGTTTGTGACCTGAAAAAGCAGCGGAGGAAAATGCTAATTACACACTGAGGTCACAATTGTTTGAATATGTCTGCAGGAGTTGCCACTGTAGGACCAATCGACTCGCGAAAATATTTACAAAGTATTCTATATACAGAACAATTTTGATAGCCAGTTGAAACGCACCTTGCGCCCATGCAGGGATTGGTTTCTTTGGATCAGATTCATCATCAGTGGAGTCGTCACTGTTCTGGTCCATCCCATAATTCTCGATGTTTTTGCTGATAGATAAAGGTTGGTTGCCACCTTTAGGAGTCATGGCGTATGACTGTGGGGACTGCCGTTGTGGAGAAGACACATCACTTGTGAGAAGGACATCGAGGGTCTATCGCAAGCCTGGAGAATTCTTAATGTGTCACAATTTACCCACCTTTATATCCACCGTCAAGTTTAATGCACCGCCTTTGCCCACAGGCGTCTGCAACACCGAATTCTTGGAGGATTAAGAGGAAAATGGTTCATGTCAGCCTTGAAATCATCATTCAAACAAAGATGGCAGTCTGGCATGTGTCTCAACAATCAATCAATCAAAATGAAAGAATAAAATTTTGACCGGTTAGGGTCACAATACCTCAACATCCATGGTTACATTCAGGGGTCGCTCCTTGCAAGCAGTAGCCTTTGAAGCGGCAGCAAAAAAAATAAATAAATAAAAAACAGAGCAGGATTTTGATTTCATGGTGCCATACTGACATTCACTTAAATTATCACCTGTCAAAACTCAGTTTGAAGGATCACCTGAAAAACTATTCGTAGTTTCGTCCACTTTCAACTGTGAAATATCAACCCTACTTCCTCACCTCAGTGGCTTCTCTCTCCAGGACAGCTTTCTGCTCTGCCAAGCGTTGCTGCAGCAGCAGCTCCTCCTAGTGGAAAACAGGAGTACAGTGAAGGGTCTAGCTCTCGCATCGCCTTACAGCAAAATACAGGGCTAAACGTTTGTTTTGTCTTTGAGCTACCCAATATTTTCTGGACATTATCTGTGAGCTCACCAGGATCCAATAACAGAGAAATTCTTTTTTCTATTAAAGTACAGCTAATTGCTTCCTTTGACCTCCCGTTTCTTGCACACCATTGCTTTAACTCCCTTTTACCTTTTTCCTATTTTCTTCTATTTGCCTCAATTTCTCCACCATTTCTCTCTGCTCCTTCTCCCTGGCCGCCCTCTCCAGTTCACGCTGGAGGGCGAGAGCTTCTTCTTTTTTCACCCGTAATCTGCAAAATAAAGTAAGACCTGTGACTGATCACATGCTCACAGCAGCGTCAGATTGTGTGTCGTACAATAGCTTTCTTTGGGTCGCCATTGCAGTTGTATTCCAACTGCTCTTGTTTTTCCACTCATCCACTAAGGCAGGCGTCTCAACCAGCCATATGCCTCTCCCCCGCACCCTCAGCAGAAAATGAAAATTTGACCTCTAACCAAAAAGGTTCCTACACTCATGAGTAGCTTGGCAAGTAACAACATGATCTTTTCTTTTCACAATTTGTGTACACCTGCTTAAATTTCATCAGACATGTCCACTCACCTTTCAGCAGCTGCTTGCCTCTCCCTCTCCAGTTCTCTCTCGCGTTCCTGCTCCCTCTTGAGCTCCAGAGCTCTGCGCGCCTCGGCCAGCTTGACAGCTCGCTCCTCCTCCTCCTGCTTCTTCTTGGCCAACATCTCCTGCTGCCGCTTCTCCTCCTCCTTCGGGTTGAGCCGCAAAAGGAGAAAGACAGCGAGCCTGTTCACAATGTGCCATTACCATTGATGATACCAACGTCACAGCCTCGCCTCAGCATCTCTAGTGAGGCCTGACCTTTGGCGGATGAGTGATGGAAATATAATTTCCACCCTGAAGTGATAAATAAAGACTCATCAATCTGCACGGATATCTGATGTCTCCCTGAAATGCCTCTGCGTTGCGCTCTCACCGCCTGCTGCTGCTTCCTTCTCGCTTCCTCTTCTAATTTGCGCTTCTGCTCCAGCTCCTCTTGGCGTTTCATGGCAGCCTTCTTCTTGGCTTTCTCCTCTGCCTGACGGAGCTAAAACAAATTAAAACCCCGGGCTCCATGTCAGACATAAGCGAGTAAATGGAGGCCAGGTCTCAATTCTCGCGTGTTAGCTTTGGATGAATTTGAATGCTACACGCACCTTGTCATTCTTCTCATCAATCTGAGCCATTTTTTGCTCAATCTTCTTCTTCTTCTCTTCTTCCCTCTGTTCCTCCTTTACTTTGGCCTCGTTAACTCTCCTCAGTCTCTCATCCCTCTTCCTGGTGCACAAATATTGTTCGTGGATAAGCATTGAATTGTGTTTGCACAAACGTTCACTTGTCGCAGCTTACAATGGCCACTTACTTTCTCAGCTCCTCTAGTTTCTTCTTCTTCTCCTCCTCCATTTTCCTCATCCTTTCCTCTTCTTGTTCTTGCTTCTTTTTGAGGGCCTCCAGTTTTTGACGCTCTTTTTGCTGAGGAGAGAGGGTGGGTTCAGAATTGTGGTGAGATAAGAGTGAATATTGTTAGTTTAAGTGCTGTGGCGCTGATCAAATGAACTAAATGTGACGGAGAGCGTGGTGTGACAAAAAAAAGCAATGACCCAGCATTACACACACCACATCATTGGAGCTGTTAGCTGAGGGGAAAATATCAGGTAGGCCCAGTTCAAACCTTCCAAGTGTTTGTGAGGGGAGTGAAGATTTGTGTTGACACTCAGGTGCACCATGCTAGCTTGCCATTGGAGTTGAATATATCAAACACCAGAAAGGTTATTCATCCAAAAGTGAACCAAAAGGAATGAAAAAATATTCATACATATATAGATGTCTGAACCAGCTAAAAATTCAATTCCAGCATTGCAGTGGCTCAGCGTCTTGCTAACAGACAAGCCAACATCATTCCAAGCTGCCCCCAGAAAAATGCTGAAGCGTCCTTGAGCAAGACACAGGAGGCCAGACAGCTCCCTCGGCCTGATAGTGAGTGACGAAATGCTCCTCAAATTATGGATGCAGATCAAAAGAGGAGGCAGTGTCCTCTCAGATATTAAACCGATTTGGTGTATTTTCCCCAAATACACCAAATCAGTTCTTTGTGCTACTCTGTTTATACAATACTATTTGAAGTATTGACTACAGATCGAGTCCGAAACGCAACGGAATCCAATTGACTCTGTACTTGCAAGGCACGTAATGACAACAGAGGGTGTGACTGACAGACATTTCATTAGGTTGCCGAGCAGGATGTAGGAAGAGAGCCAAATGCCAGAGCAGTAAGTGACATTACACTTACCACCACAGAAGCTCCCAGCTGGGGGGGGTTGATGAACCCAATGACAGGGAAGAAAATCTGAATCACTTTAACAGTCACATGAGATGTGAAGTGCCTTTGTCAAACAGAAACGGGGGCAAAAAAGGTATCTAATGCCCCCATTTTGTTAATTTTTATCCCAGTGTATTAATTACAAATTTCTGACTCCAATAAAGGCACAACACCAAAGTGCATGTTTTTCTAAAAAATGCAAGAAGCAGGACAGTGAAGCAGAATTTCCACCAATTCAACCTGGAGATAAACATCCCAGTACGATTCTGATCCCTTCCAGTGGCACTTAGATGAGAAAAACTAACAGTCAAGTAAGTGTTATTTATGTCATTAATAACACTTACTTAAGTGTTATCAATGACATAATTTATCGTCCACGACCCCCCAGGCTAACAAAGCAAACCCTCTGGACCTCACCTTGGGGTCGATCTTCACGGGGGTGGTGTATTTGATGAACGACTTGATAACTCCAGTGCGGCCAAGAGTGTTTGGAGTCATCATCAGCATCTGATTCTTCTGGACGGTTTGCAGGAAAGATTTCATGTGAGGTTTGATAGCCTGTAATACACACAATAAAGAATCAAAAAATGGAAAACCACTTCATAAGCCCTCAGGATCTGTGAACGCATACACAGTTAACTTACGCTGTGGCATACTGGGGGAGGGATCCGCTTAGTTGGACGGTCCTCCAAGGTGCCCTGGGATTTACGTTTGGTATTCAGGCCAAACCTGAGAACATAGAGAGTTGACAACATTAAAGAATTAGCAAAAGTCACTTTGTGCCTCTGTTGCGCCCTCCTGTGTGAACTGCTAAACAAACTTACCCAGCATTGGAGGACTGTTTCTTTGCAGCAGTAACTGTGAACGCAAGATAAAAAAATATTACTATTATTTGCACGAAGAAAAGTGGACTTGACTGTGATTACAATAAAAGTCTTGAGGGTCAACAAAACAATAAGTGCCCCTCCTCTCCCACACCTACCAGAGCTTTTGTCTGGAGTGCTAGCTGTAATGTTTGTGTTGAACAACGCAGGGGGAGCCAGGGTCGGAGATTTTGCCGCGACAGAACGAGTGACACGTCCAATGGAGCGGTGTGCAGCCTTGACGATCTGGAAATAGAACAATCGATGAAATGTCAGTTACTCATTTCATTCTAAAAAGCTTACAGAATATCAGACACTTTCATACCTCTGGAGTAGCCGGAGACTCTTCATTCACAGTGTTGACCTCTGCATCTGCGGCAGTCACCCTGCAGCAACAAGCAGTGGGAGACATAAAACCCAGTTCAGGTGCAATTACGGGGCCAAATCTACACCCGAAAACGAGAACAAGTCTCAAGTATGGAGCGAAGGAAAGTCTTAATTGAGTGACTCAAGCTTCAATCTAAGACCAACACTGACAGAGAGGACTAGATTTCGGTTTACATACATTTCTCCACCACCATCTTCTTCTTCTTCCTCAGTTTCCATGTATTCGTTGTCTATGACCATGCAAAAGAAAAACATGTTCAACGTTCACATTGTGCAAACTGATTACATCCTTGATAGTGACCGCCAAAACAAAGGGCTCGTCTCTCACCGCTAACGCTGCTGCTGCATGTGGAGTTGCCTGCATGTGCCGCCTTCTTCTTCATCATCGCCGACCGCCTGGAAGCGCGGCGAACAGACTCTTGTATCATGCTGTGCCGCAGTCCAGCCAGAGAATGACGAAGCTTCAGGGAGCAACGCACAGAGCTCCTCCGAGAAGTCTGAGCCGCGCTGACAGCCGCCTTCTCTGCAGCTCCAGGCGCAGGAGCGTCCTCGGAGGCCTTGGCCATCTCTGCAGAAAGGCGCTCCCTCAATGGGATGTTCACAACCGGCATCTCCGACGGGATGAGGGCAACACCTGTGCCGCCATCTAGCTCTTCGTCGACCGATGTGCTCTTAGCGTCGTCATGTTCCATTGGTCCGTCCACCTCCACAAGCTCTGGCTTCTTATTCGGGGGAACGATGTCTGCTGCCTCCTCAGCTTTGGCTTGTTTGCTGTTGTTGCGTGTGCTCCGCTTGGGCAGCACTGTGTCCTCAAAGGGAGGTGCCTCAGGAACAGCGACCTCCTCAGCGATCAGGTTTAAAGAGTTCCCGGAAGAGCGGTGAAGATTGCTGCGTCGTCCCTTTGAAAACCTGCCGCATTTGTTTACCATGTGAGAAAAAGCTTTGCGACCATACAAAGGCTTTAAAATAACAACTGGAAACAAACCGTCGTATGGTCGGATTCTCCACTTGACGTCCCAAAGAGACGCGCTTCCTACGACTATTCTTCTTCTGAGAGGGAGTTTTGGGCATCAGTTCTGGCTCAGTGCTAAAATCTCTGTGAAAAGATAATACATTTGTAGAATCATTTCATGACAACACATTTTTCACAATTAGTTTTCTTCACAACAACTCAACTTCTGGCAAGTGTGATGTACCTGGAGAACATGCGCTTGGCCTCCTGTTGGATCTCCTCCAGCCAAACCATGTGCACATTGTCAATGTTATTGACAAATTTTTTGGTTTTCCCATCCAACATTTCTTTGATGGGATGCTTGGATGAAAATAACGAATTCATGGTGATCCCCTGTGGAACAGGTTACAGTTGTCTACAGTCAGATTTGTATGCACGCCAAATATGTATGATTGAATAAACCAGAGTAAAACAAAGAGACATTGAGAGAGCAGGTGCTGGTTTCTCTTCAAGCACACTGTCAGTAATACGCAAACTTGCCTTATTTATGGGCCAAACTAAAGTGCGATATGTGCAAACAGATCAACGTACGAAACCAATTTTCCACTTCATCAAAATTACATTTAAATGTAGAGTGGCAGCTCAGACTCAGAGGTATTTTACTGATCTCCTACATCCTCTGGAAATGGCCTTTCACCTTTCTTGCATCCTGCAGTCACTCCTGTTGCTTCAGAGTCCATCTCAACTGACTTTGGAATGACATTTTTCATGCCAACAGTCTACAACTTCAGTTGGTTTTAGATCTTTCATGAATGAAAACCTGAGTGATGAATTTCTCACTATATAGCTGCAAGTGTATGACACCAGCCTGCATCGACTATATAAATACACACCACCATGCAAGCGCCATTGCGATCGATTGTGATATGGTGTTTAGCTCACCAATTCAACATTTTGTTTCTTGTATTTAGTTACGATTTTCACTCGCAAAAACATTAAAATGACTCAGTGAGGTGCAGGGAAATACTATTGAAATGCTGCCTGAACCCTATGCTGCATAAATTAATACTTTTAACCGTGTCTCAAATGCATTCTCCTCAGCAAATAAAATGTTTACGTATTTGTGATGAGGGAAAGGGTATTCACACAATTTATGGAGGACGACAATATTTCTGCATCCAAAACTAAGTTGAATATTTGTTGTGGGATTCCTGAACAAGAGGAAAACTTGGGGGGAAAACACAATCTGCCAATGCTGTCTGACAAAATGTCTACCAACGAGTTCGGAGAGTGGAGATTGACAATTGCTAAAACAAATGCTGGATGTTGACAATTGCTGGAACAATGCAAGATGAAAGCACGATTCTGATAAATAATCTATCGTTGTTTTAGTTCCTTTATCAAATAAAACATGTGCAACACTCGCCCCAACGACGTCTCGGTTGTGAAAAAACGTTGAACGTTACCTGTTTCGTCCGCCTTTCCGATGAGACTCGAACGCTACCTCGATAATTTTATCTAAATTAGTAACATAACAACTAAATTAGTCGGATGTTGTTATGATGATTATTTAAAACAGCCGCAAAGTCTCCTCCGGAAGAATACTCAGGGCCTCTTTTTGCTAAACTTTGTCGTCTCCTACCCAGACAGCCCGCTGCAATTGTTCAGCTACGTTCAAACCTCCTCTGGCCAATCAGCAGGCCCCGAGTGGATACGTTAGAAAAGAGGCGTTAGGTGAGTAGTGTCAGGACTTGCTAGAAAGGCGGAGCACATACATTTGAAAAGGAGTCCATCGATAGACACCGCCCAGCGTGTTCGATACATTGAGAATAACAATACAGATTTTTCCTGAAGGAGGAGTTACGGGTTTTAAAGTCTACCAATGGCCGTGAGGTAGGATTTCGCATGGCCTGTCCAATCCGCAGCATTACTGACACGTGACTAGGGCGTCCTGTCAGCGGAAATCGCACAAGCGAAAGTACAGATATAACATATAGATGTAAATATAAATACAAATATACCAAAGGACATTTGCGTAGCATTGAGGCAAAGAGGAGAGCGGTGCGTGGCTTATTTTTACGAGTTATTCTTAGAGGGGTAGTTATTCAGAAGATGCCTTTGACCACAGCTCCAAATCATCCATTGAGGCACATGCGGTGAAAACACACAAGTAAACAAAACAGCTCCACCAGGAAGGTGATATTTATTTGAATATAAACAATAACAAGAATGTCTGATTGAATGATATAAATTTAATCTCCAAAAACAAAGGACAAGTTAGGGGCATCAAAACTGATACTTGTATGATGACTAGTAAGTCACGTGTTTCCCCCATTTTAGACAGGCCAGCAGGAAAACGTTGGGTCTTGTTTACATATATATGCAGGCACACGAGGAAATTTCACTGGCTGCCCTGCAAATGCAAAAGAACATACCATCACATGTTTGAGCGAATTCATGTCACTGTTATACGCTCACTAAATCACATTTATAATCTTTAACCTGGCTGCTGCACTACTGCTCCTTTCTCTTTGCTGGCTTCTTTATTACCTGCTATGAGAGGAATTTTCGTCCCAGACGTCTTCAGAACGACTTGCAGGTCAAAGTGCCTGGTGTTTCGGGGCTCGCTTGATTGCTCCCTTAGTGTTATACTGACTTCGTCTCCTCTCACCAACCAGTCCATCTTTCTGCCTAGGTAGCTGACTCCACGGATGTGGAGTGCCACAATGGATATGGGAAGAAGTGGAGAAAAGTCAAGGCTTTCCCTCTGAAGTCTGCAACGACAGTACAATTACATCATGAATTGAATCAATACTTTTCTATTTGATGCATTTTCAGTCTGCATCTTTTAGTGTACAACTGACCTGAATCCAGTATAACCAAACAGCACAGCTTGCAGAAATCCTCCCATACCTGTTAGAAAGTTAACTGCACCGGTGCCATCAGATGACTCACTCCAAACCTGTGGGAAGAGGCCATCACACATTTGCTCGATGGAAAGAGACGTGATTTTGGGCATGTGGCTGGATGAGTTATATGGTACCTGGAAGGGTCCCTGGATGTTATTGAGGCACTTTTCAAGTAAATGCTGAGCTTTCTCAGCCTCCCCAAGTTCCAGCCATCCAATGGCAAACATACTCTACGAACAAAGGAGCCGTGGGAATTAGCAACTGAGACAATGGTTCGATTTGTAAACATTAAGAAACAAAGGTGACTTATGATGCTGACTAAACCATTGGAAGTCTGTACAGTATCTTCATTTTCCTTGTACAACTTGGGGTTAACAGTCAACTTAATTTGAGCACGACCTAAGTTTTTCTGTTAAACACTGAAGTAATATTCCTGTTGTACCCATGTCATTGCTGGACCATGTGGGTCTGTTACTGGCTCGTAGATTCCCAGGTCGTTTCTTCTGACTTCAGGTGACATTGGCAATCCAAGGGGATAACCTAACATTACTGTGTCTGCCTGCTTCACTGGATGACCTGTGAGACGTCAAAAAGACTTCAAAATCATGCTACACACGAGTTCAAGTACATCACAGTCCAAATCTGATGGAAAAATGAACCTCGAATGTAGCCATCAAACTCAGGGTGGTATTGGGATGCTTCATCAAAAGGTATTCGGATCTGTTGGGCCACCTCTTGCCATTCCCTTGGTGCAGGATGTTGGAGCAGATCAGCCAATTCTACGGCAAACTGGAGACTGATGAACAGGAAACATTTAACATTACTAGTATGTGCAGAAAATAAAATGAGTAACATTCAAGTAACATTACGGTATTACCACCTGAATTTGGCGACTGTATTTGTGAAAACAGAGTTGTTGACATTGCGGTAGTACTCATCAGGTGGCATGACACCTGAATGTGGATAGCATTGAGATTTGTGATTTCTTTGAGGGTACATTTTCAAGAAAAATAACGACAGAAAACTATGCTTAATGAAAACTAATGCCATGCTGGGTGGGCTGTTCTTTACCTAAGATGTGGTATTTCAGGTCTTGAGGGTTCCAGGTTACCCTGGAAACCCAGTAGTCAGCCACACCCCATATCACCTCACTGCCCCCTCCGTCTGAGAACAGGGACAGATCCTACAGTCAAACAGATCAACAATGTGAGGTCCTCACGCACACAGACACTGTGGTAGCAAGTGGCGAGGAATATGTACCTCAGTGAGGTAGAGATAACGCTGAAAGGCCATGCTAACGTCACCGTTGATGTGAATCTCTTGTTGTCCATAAATATCTTGGGGACACACCTCCCTCCCAGAAACGGCACTTTCCCAGGGAAACTTTAATCCCTGCACAGATTGAATCATTCTCTCTGGTTTAATTGTTTCTAAAAATGTGACAGGTGTAAAAGAAATAATAACGGAATAAAAACACCAGAGACAATTACCATCTACTGTCATTACAACATCTCTCCTTCCCTAGTTCTGTAGTCAAGGGACACACCAACACAATACCTTAAAACCCTGTTTCTGAGCGTTGTCTTTAGCACCCTCAATAGTCCGTACCCTGTACTCAAGTACAGTTCGTGCCATCTTGGGGGACAGGAGTGCAATACCAGGATACACCCAAACGTCCTGTGGCAGGAAAGTAGGGTAATGGTCGCAAAAATGTATCTACTAGGGAAATACATTCATCAAGTGCTATAGTCACCTGATCCCAGAAAACATGGCCCCAGTAGCTCTCACCATCCCCACCATTAGACAGCCCACCTGGACTGACCCCGCCAAAAGGTGTGGAGGCATCAAACGACGAAGGGAAGGCACTGAGCAGGTAGAACATGCAGCCAATCAGAGCCTTATTGAGAGGCTCTGACCCCTCCAGCTCCACTGCGCTCTCCAGCCAAAGTTCTCTCCAGGCATTCTCATGAGATGGACGCAAATTGCCAGTTGCCATGAGATCCAAGCCTTTGTCAAAACAGCTGTGGGCAATTTCCAAGGTGTTTGCTGCAACCAGGAGGAAGCCCCACCTAGCCTCAGTCTGTTCTGCTTGGAGGGTTACACTGGCTGGCACGTCAATCCAGATTAAGTGCACAGTGGGACAGACCCCACCTGGGTACTCGGCGGCGATTGTCTGTCCTTGTATATGCCTGAGAGACACAAGGATATACCTGCACAATATCTCCCAGTAGGGACCAGTGTATGACAACATTCTGCATTGTGTGCATCTTACCTTCCTCCTTTGTAGACAGGTGCAGACTCAAACGCAATGTCTGCACTCTGCGGTCTGAAGGAACTAACCAGATTGACGGTGATGGGCTCCGCCGTTGTGGTACTACGCGTCAACAAAATCTCCATAACCATCAAGTTGGGGTAGTGGCGGTGTGCATACAGTGACTGTGAAGCCGTTACACTGGCCGTGCGGAGAGTATGTGTAAACACACCTGGACAAGGAGGAGGACACACTCAGGGTCAAGAAAATCAATGTTCATTGACACATATGCATATTTTGAATCTGTCGTTTCGGTTTGGAGCCTCAGCAAACGCACCCATGTGTGTGTTCAGACTGTAGGTGTCCACGACCGGCTCAGCCATCTGCACCACCACGGCAACGGGGCAGGGGATGTCTGCCCGGTGACAGCGTCCGCCCTCCCCATTGTACACGCCACCCATGTGCATGATGTTCTGGTACACTCTCCATCCCAGAAGCCCATTGGCCAATGGAGGCAGGAAGCGAGGATCAGAAGGTAAAGTGCTGCTGGAGAAGACGTAAGGGTCTGTCCCACAGGACATGGTCAGCCGATCTGAGGAAGAAAAGACGTGACGGACAGTCATGCATCATCAGCTAAAGGGACCGACCTTTGACAGGTTAAAAATACAGTTACTAGGCATTGATTTACGGTGGGCACAGCTTGCAACAGTTCTAGAACACGTTTCAGTGCCACTTGTGGAACTCAGTGGCGGTAAATTACACACTCTTCCTTTTGTTATGTCCAGTGTGACACTCAGATACTCGCATACTGTATCTTATCCGGCATCTCCAAATATGCGTATTGATCAACACTATGGATGAAGCAATTATGGTAATGAACTCTCTCAACGATATTAACACTTAATGGTATTCATTGATGAATGATTCAGAAAGAAGGTGAGGAAAGGAATTTAAAAGAGGTCTATTAATGCTTTCTCTAAACGGGTCCACCTCTATCACGTGAGTAGGTGTGAACATCTCTCTGCAACAAAGCGCAAACTCAAAGTGCTGTTCAGGACGAGTCTGTTTGTCAACTTACCGGTAATAGTTTGTGGCGTCCAATTTCTGCCTGAAATCAAAGAGGGCAACTTGGAGAGCAAGTTGGTGCGAAGAAACAAGAGACAGTTCAAGTGTATATGGCCGGCGAGCTGTACGTAAAAAGTGGAGCTGGAAGCTGGAGTGCTGGAAAACCTGGCCTGGCATCCACAGATGGACGTAAAAGTTTTATTGTTTCATGCACTGAGCGGTCCCTTAGATTCGCATTTTTTGATACTGTGTTTATATTGCACATGTGCATCAATGCATACTCGCATTGTGTGGTATCCGAGAAGAATCACTGATTTGTGATGTGATGTGTATACGGTAGGTACGGGAGATAAGTAGGTACCTTATTGATCTGTTAATCCAGTAAATGTAAAGCCCCAGCAGCTCAAAGAATGGTAAAGAAACATAGGTACGAAGAAAACAAAAATTGAAATACAACAATAGCGAGAAATACAAATCTTTTACGTTTTTACATATTAAAGATACACACAGACATTATATTTTCCCTCTCCACCCTACATGCCTGTATACCTACAATCAACAACTGAGCTGGGGCCTGTGGTGCAAGTGCTTGTTGGCTGCCTTGCTCAAGGGCCCCTTGACAGGAGGTCCATCAGTCAACCTCGTATTCTTGGGATTTGCATCCTGAGAGACTGAGCTACTGCCGCCATGTATAATTCACACATATGGTGAATTACATATTTGTTGTCTTTGTTATCCCCCGTGTACGATTAATAAAGTCTTATCTTATCCTATCCATTTTGCGATATTTTAAATCCAGACACACACAGACACATTACCCCACATTTTGAGCATGAATCACAGAATAACAGACTTCAAGCATTTCTTACTCTTCACAATCCCATGTCACAATAGCTGCATTATGCACTATGCAAGATGATGAACTGATATTACGCTGTAGTCCAAAACTCGGGAAGGCAGAGATACCGTCTTTTTCTAGTCTAATCTCCATCGTTGCTCTGTTCGTACCTCTTGGTGGCAGTGAGGAGCTGTTTGCACAGGGTCTGGCAACATGCCGGGGGTCAGAGCCACAAACCCTGGGAAAAGCAGTGCTTTGTCCATATAAGGCTGCAATCCATCCGCTTCCCTCTTCCTCCCCAGCTCCTTCCTCTCTGTCTTTCTCAGAGCAAAGGGATATTTACAGAGAGCGCGGCGCAGCCAGACTGCCCTACCTTATTAGGAGCTCAGCTTGTTGTCAGCACTTCTGTCCCTGCAGGACAGTGGTCCATCTCTGTGTGCTCAGATGAGACAAACAGATGGAGGAGTCATGAGTCTGTGCTGCTCTGTGAATGGACGGAAGCTCAGAAGACACCGGGACCTTGATGACTTTACGGTCCACTCTGCTCCCCTCTGGCTGGTCGTCCAGCAGACGGAGCCACTCATTCCACGTTTTTCCCCCTTTATCACCATCGCCCGTAAAGTAGTGAGCACCTGTATCAATGTCATGGTGCACACTAGTAGTAATTCTATCTGTGCTCCTGCATTCCCATGTTAGGCTCTTTGTGTGTAAACGTCACAGCACTGCAGCTGTTTGTTTTGTTTTTTTCCCCCTCTCCCTGGTGATGCAGAACATCTGGCGTGCAAAGTGAGACTGCAGAGCTGATATAATGGGAATGAGCGGTGTGGGTGAAGTAATGTGCCGGGAGATCCCCAATCACGAAATGAGTAATTTCTTGCCATCATCACTCAAGTTTGTTTTCATGAATCCCAACTAGAATTCAGCATCAGAGAGGGAACGTCTGCAGACTCGCCAACGAGGCTGATTTCAAAACAAGAAACGAGTGAGTGAGTGAGTGAGTGAGTGGCATGCAAATGTACATTATAGAGAAACTCCATTCGCACATAATAACCAGCAAGTCAGTACAAACACACTTTGCTTTTATTACGGTGCAGACATCCATTTAATATATTAGAAAACCAACTTGTGAAGACAGACTACAAGAAATTGGACTCAAAAGGTTATTATTCAAGACTAATATTTATACACATATAATATACAGAACCATGCTCCCCTAGGAACAGAGGAAGTGGCATCGACAATAACTTTAACAATGATAATACTTCAAAACAATGCATAGCATAATAGGCTTTGATAGAACAGCAACTTCTATATTGTGCAATGACCATTGACCTTCAGCTATGGTTGGAAAATCTTCTCCCTCTACTTGCTTGGAGACAAGTCGCCGTGAGAGGATGCTGCTCTAAACAAGGCTGTCTGTCTGAAGGACGCGCCGCCCTCGCAGACCTGTTATTGCTTTGCCGAGAGTAAAGTGCTGCGGTCTCCTGACCTGGTTCTGGTGGTCATTTTTAAGAGCATGGAGTGTGTCTGTGGTCACAAACAAATACAAAGTATGTGGGGACGTGCAAAGGTGGAGAGGTAGGTGGGTTCAAACACTTGCATGGGGAAACTACCCAATGGAGCTCCGTGGACCTCCGTTGTCTAAGAGGCGCCACTGCGCCAAAAGTCTGAAATGAAAGTATCTGGCGATCATGACTGCAACTGTCAAGATGGTTTGTGTAGGTCAGGGCTAAAATTGTGGAGGTTTGGTCTGGTGGGGTAAACTCGTGAGTGTGCGAAGTGCATTTGTGTGTGTGTTCATTATAAAGAAAAAAGGAAACTTGAGTAGGAGCTTTCAGGATGATGTCGCCTTGTGCGTTTGTGGGATGAGCACTGAGGAGTTGTGCGATGCACGCATGGGGACGTGCGTGCATGTTAAGCGCTCCCCTGATGCACAGTTGTATGTTGTTTGTCTTTTTAAGTGTGTGTGTGTGGTTTTTTGCATCAGCCGTGGGCGTTGGGACGCCGTCGAATCTCACGTTGCTACTGTGGGAGCCTGCGATCGTAGCCGCAGGCCTTCCTGCCAGATTCGGACGTTTAAGGCACACCAAAGCTGCTCAAACTGTTCACATAGGACATTCTGCTGCTTCTTTCCCCTCTCTCTCTTTCTCTCTCTTTCTCTCTCTCTCTCTCTCTTTGGCACTGGGAGGAATGTGTGGACGGAGGAAGGGGGGATTCCCTGCTCTTCGCGTGTCTCGCTCGCTCGCTCTCCCTCTAGCTTGCCGTCTATTTGGAGAGCTTGCTGATGACACGGATTAGTGCTCCGTTTTCATCCTTGAGACGCTGGTTGTCAGCTCGCAGGTCAACCAGGACCTGTAGAGAAAAAAGAAAAACAAAGGACAAGAAAAAATTCATGTGCTCCGACAAACCCAAAGCTGGACTACAGGACAGATAAATGTAAATTTAATCTGAGGATAGCAATGCACCACTGTTTCTGCTCACTTGTCACACCTTCTCGTAGAATTGTTAAATATTTATTGCAGATAGTGTTACTGTGTATGTTAACGGTACTCTGTCAGACTGGCTCACTCTCTCTTATCTGTCTCAACAGCTTCAAATTGAATGCATTTTGTCTTACCAGGTGAACACAGCACTTTCCCATCATAGTCTTTAGGTGGTACACCAAGTAATCCCAATATTCAAAAACATATCAAAATAAAGTCATTATATTTGGGTGTAATGTTGAACAATTGCAATTAAGTATCATCACAAAGCCCAAGGAAGTTGAAAGAAAAGACAATCAGTAACAAAGGCAATGCCAGTTAACGACTGCCGCGACAACTTTTGAAAATGGTGGAGTTACACAATGTCGACGCTGAATTCATCATTGGGCTCTCGTGGTTTTGCCAATAATTTGTGTGTTAAGTCTGCTAAGGGCCCTAAAACAACACATTGGTGCGTCCTTGCCTAGTCACGGTGACGCATTTGCTCCGGGAATGCTGCGCGGATTCCAATGAAGACGTAAACCCAGTACGTGCCGGTGGAGACACAAACAAATGAAGCTCTCTGGGTGTTTATCACTTCATATCAAAGCAAATTAGGCTTGTGTCTCAACCCCGTGTCGGCAGAAACCTCGGTGTGCGCGCTGAATGGAAAGATGTCACATGAAACAAGAGCTCAGAAAACAGAGAGCCGAATTTATGCTCTCCTTCAGCATGCCTGCGTAATTAAAGCAGACGGGCAATTTACGGTCTCTGTGGTGGTGTGTCATTTCACATCCAAAACGAGGAGCACGCGGAGCGGATGCGGCGCTGCTGAAAGCTCCATATGAGGCAGTCATCAGAGGGAAAGGACAGAAACGCCTATTAACGTGATGTACAGCTCGGTGAACTTTGGAGGTGTAACATAAACAGGAGGGTACGGCTACGGATGAGAACTGCGACGGCGGCGCTGGCTCGGCAGTGCCGTGCGGGCGAACTTGCCAAAGCCGCTCGGGCAGGGAGGTGTGCACGAGTGGCAGCCGTGGACGGGATTTTCAACTCACCTTCAGCTCTTCCTCCAGCTCCGCCATGCGCCGCTCCAGCATCCTGCGCTCCTGAGGCCAGGAGGAAGACGAGTAGGGGTGGTTTTGGTAACGGTGGTAGATGGAAGTGAGGGGTGATAGAAAAATGAGGTTGGTGGGTGAAGGGAAGTAGGCAAAGGCAGCAGAGTTAGGCCGAGGGTGTGGGTGAGACTGTCGTACTGGCGCTCAACGCTTTATGAGGGCAACTGGACGAGTCCCACTTAATGTGTGTGTGAGAGGAGGGTCAAGGGAGCAGCGGTTTACCTTCCTCTCCAGGTCCAACAGGGCAGAGCAGTCGCTGAAGCGCTCTTGTCTCTGTGGGGACAGAGGATACACTCATCATCAATGCACACCATCCCTTGATCAACGGTTCCATACAATCCAGGGATCTGACTTCATTCTGTTGCGGTGCCATTTTGCCAGATGATGGCGCAGTAGCAAATGGATCTGTGACTTTTGGCTTTTGAGTTCGATTCAAAGGCAGCCAAGAGGTGTTTCGATTGTCTATCTCACCTGGGTGGTCTTTTCTAGGTCCAACCTGGTCTGACCGACGATGCGCTGAGTGTCCTGCAGCTGGGATTGGAGCTGGCTGTTCTCTCTGGACATCTCCTCAAACAGCTGCAACAAACACATGCAGACACACACACACACACTCTGAAATATATCCAATGGATTTTTTGGTCAAGATGTCAGCAGTGTCTGCTGACCTTCTTGTAATCCTTGGTCTCTGAACTTCTCTGGATCCAGTCGTTACAGGATGTGTCTGACCTGATTGGACAAGGGTGAGGTCAGAGGTCAGACATAGGGTTGTTGTCGTCATACAAACAATAAGAGATGCAAGATTAAAAAGGTCAAAGGTCAAAAACTGGGCTCATACCTGGAACTGAGGCGGTGGTCTGTCTGTATAAAGGAGATGAGACATTGAGTTGCAACGGGCGACTGTGGTTAGAAGTCCACTGTTCAATGGCTTGGACACACATACACAAACAGGCACACAAACACACACCTGTGACTCGTGACCACTGCTTGGGACCTCCTCCTCTGCAGTGGGATCATTCTCGTCACCCTAAAGATGGCATAGGGGGGGAAATCAGGTGTCGTTCACCTTCGTTAGCGGTTACTTAATCCATTTCAGGCTCTTGGTGCTATGTCGGTTTTCTGTTGGATCTGTTGTGCGTGAGGTTCGGTGGTTCGTTTCTCACCTCTCCAGTCCTCTGTGCCTTCCTCCTCGCCCTCGCCTGCCTCCTCTCCCTGCGCTCCCTGGCCCATCGCTCCGTCTCGCTCTCCCCCGTGCTGGCCTCGGCCTCTGGGAGGATGCCAGCCAGCAGAGGTTTAAAGGGCTAGCACCTTTTCTTTCTTTGAAATAAGAAATGCAACAACAACAACAACAACAAAAAAAACAGCCGCGAAGCTGAACGTACCTTTTCTCTCAGAGGGCTGAGATCGTGGAGTTCCAGCAGGCTGCGTGAGACCCAGCAGGTCCGACTTCTGCAGACTGGCGATGCGAGACCTCCAGCTCACTTCCTGTTCAAACACAGAATTCCCCCCCAAGTCATGTGATATTGCAAAGAGGTGAAAGGGACAACGTGGGCCTAGAAACTAGGAAACACAGCTCTTACCCCTTCTTCTCCCTTTTTGGTCTTTGCGTCCCTCTCCTTCTCCTTCTCCCTCTCCTTCTCTCTCTCCTTCTCCTTCTCCCTCTCCTTCTCCCTCTCCTTCTCCTTCTCTTCCTCCTCTTTCTTCTCTCTCCCTTTGTTGTCCATCTTCATGGTCATCATGGTCTTCTCTGCCTCCTGCAGCTCTGTTAGTGTGACCCCCTTGTTATCAGGGTCGGGAGGGTTACCATCAATATGAAAACTGCTCCAGCAAGCAAAACAACAACAAAGCTTCATTTGAGGAGAAATTTCCAACAACAAAGTGGAGTTTTCTATCTCCTTAACATTTACATCTGTATATTTCACCTATATCTGATATCTAATACCTCTTTGTTATAGTCCAGTCACAAAATGTTGAGGCTATCCGACACAGTATAAATTAAATTTTCTTATCATATCTTTGTTTGCAAGATCAAATTCTAAGCAAATTCTGGAAAGGATACTATTAAGCCGATACAACGAAATCCTTTTCCGAGCTCCCATTTCTACCAAACGCATAATCAATCTTGGGTTAAGTGTTTTTGCATCCCGATTGCATAATGTCATCATACAGTACGGTACAGTATGTAGCATTGCTCCCACGCGCCTCCAGGCTCAGGAAATGGAGAAAAATCTGCATTACATGTTCTGAAAACATGCAGTGCAGCTGCGGGCCTCAGACATGCAATCAAAGTCTCCTCCTCAGTGTTGAAAATGCTCTGCAGTACCTGAGTTGAGCGGCGGGATTGCCGTGCGTGTCGAGAGCGTGCCTTCCTCTGAGCCTCGGCCTCCTCGTCCCGCACCGGCGTCAGGTAAGACCTGCATGTGGGAGCCAACGCTCATCAGTTCGAGCAACGAGCCCTCTCTGACACGAGGGGCGAGGTTGACCTTTCGCCAACTCACTTGCGCCTCTGCTTGGTCTCCGTGTCACCTGCTGTGGTGCCCTGAGAGTTGGAGGTGGTGTTGGCAGACGTCTCTTTCTTCTCGGTCGGTTCCTGAGTGGGTCTGACGAATACAGAGAAGGACAGCGGTGAGGTTGGGGAGGGACGATTGACGAGCAGAGGCGTGTAAGTGACGCACTTCTGGGTGACGAGGTTGTTGAGGCGGCTCAGTCCGACAGAGGTCGTCCCTGTGCTAGCTGAGGTCACGGTGGGGTCATCAAGTCTCTTTCCATAGGATGAGCTGAGGATACACACACACACACACACACACAGGGGTTCTTATTGTACCCACACATACACAAAGCACCGTCATTCATGGGCAAATGCAATAAGCGGCGACACTGCGCCATGTGCTCGTGTGCAGACATACACACAAACACACCCACACGCACTGGGACACATGGGTGAGTGTACGAAGGGAGGTGAGCAACATGACTGACCTGTGAGGCAAAGCGGGGTTGGAACTAGTGAGCTCATTTCCCGACTGGCTATAAAGGCGCCGAGAGTAAGAGGAGCTGCGGCTCAGCCAGCTGAGACAAACAGGCAGACCGACACAGAGAAAGACAGACACACAAACAAGACATGGACCACATGACAGGACGACGTGGAGCAACAGAATCTGCTGCGAGGTTGTCCTACGAGTGTGCGTGAGAGGGCGTCGGCCCACCTGTTGGAGTTGTCTGGGCTGCTGTCTGGAATACTGACGAGTCTTCGCGTGGGGATGGGTGGCACCCTGGCGAGCCGTGGCTCCTGCCAACGGAGAGCAAAAGTGGAGCTCAGAAACTCCTGGGTGTGCTTCTGGGAATGGAGTCTATAAAAGCAGCCCTTTATGTGGCCTGTCATGTGAAGATTTACGAAACAATGGCGGCGGTTTCACAGCAGTCTAATTGCTCCTGGGTCTGTCCCAGTGCCTCCTGTGCACGCGCGTACCCTGGCGTCGGCTTCCGAGCTTAGTCGGGGGCTGGAGGCGGAGCGGCTCATTCCTGATCCTGACTCCGGCGGCCTGCTGGCGTCCTGGTTGGAATCGGAAAGCCCCGCTGAGCCCAGGGTCACCGAACTGCCTGCCTTCCTCAGCGACGTCCTCCAGGAGCCCGGGGCCTCGGTGGTTAATGGCTTGCTCGGTTCCTGCTGCATGGCAAATTAGAGATCAGTGCTCCTTCCTTCCCCATCCCAATCGGAAGAGATAAGTAAGACGTGCCGCCAGTACAGCAGCGTTTACCTTCTTGGCCTGGCTGGCTGCTGAAGTGGCTGGTGTGGAGGTAGCATTGAGAGTGGCGTTGCGTTTGTTGTTCAAGTTGTTTATGATCTCCCGATTTTTAGCTTTCTCTGCCAGGGAGCAAAAGTCAGGGACAAAAGAGTATTGTAAATGAATAAAAGACAGAGCCAAGATATACGTCGGGTCATAAAAATGATACCATCTCTAAATATTGTCTCACATCAACTTTGTTACACCGACATTGTGCATAATTCAACATCTGCCAGATCAATACTCTTCAACTTCTCTCTTGATTTGTCAGTTGGATAGTTTGTTTGTTTATGCACATATGTAGAAAACTCTCTCCGAATGAATGCAAAGAAGAATTTTCAATCGCTTCAATGATAGATTTAAAAAATACGTGCATGGAAATGTGCAACATCTCTGAGGGCAATTAAAATGCCAGAAGTGTTTCTCACCAGATTCGGCGTCACTCTCAGATTCACTCTCCTCCTCCGAGCTGGAGCTGCTGGAGGCTTTCGTCTGACCCTGAGTCTGGTTCTGTCCCGCTGCGGGAGCCTGGGCCGTCACTGTCGTCGTCTCCTCCTCCTCCTCCTCGGCTGGGCTGCTCTGTAGGGCCGGCGGGGGATGCTTCTCCCGCTCGTGGAGGCAGATCTTCTCCTTGCTGCTCATACGAGAGATAGAGGTCCTGCAGGGGCGGGGCCAAGGTGGAGTGGAATGACAGGGTGGCATGCAGGAGCCAAATCAGTGAGGGCCGTCATTCCATGTGCAGCCGGGACGGAGCGAGCGTGTGCCCTGCAACCAGCTGGTGGGCGCGACAGTGTTTGGTGTCCGGCGAGGGCACGTATGGTTTGGTGACTGAGCGCCCCATCGCTGTATGCAATACCTCGTAACACACACACACACACGCACAAACACGCACAAAGAGCTAAACAAAATCCCCCAGCAACACGCTGACCCCACACACAAATGCGTGGCAAAAGCAAAAATATGTGCCCCGCGAGAAAAGCACATACATATGTGCTCCGACAGACAATAAACGCAACAGCAACTGCGCAGTATTCTCATTTTCTGCCCATTGTGTGTGTAGAGAGGATAAAGTCTAAGGGTCTACTGTTGATTACTGTAAGTATGTTTGATGTTTTCTTTATGCAGAACTCGAACATGGTATGGGTATATAGAATGTGACCAGAGCAAAACAGAACTATCACTACAGTATGGAATTCATGTCTAGCTCTGAGCTCTGAACCTTGCTGAACCTTGATGTACACCTCAACAGCAGCTGCAGCACTGTGAAAAAAAGTTCCTCTGCTCAGGGTAAATGGAGGTAGTAAGCAGGTCAGGTTGATGCCTGACATCTGTACCCTATGGCTGATTGTTCCTCATCTCACTGTCCTCTTTGTGACAATGACTAACCTACAGAGGACCCGATAGAGATGTTACCATGGCAACCTCTACATAAACTTTAGCTTGTCCTTGTCACCTAGCATTATAGGAGCCATTATGACAATATCTTTTGCAATCCAAAAATGCTCCACTGTATTTGTTTCTCTCTCAAACCTAAAAAACAATGCTCTGTTTCAAAGATCCATTACTTTTTTCCAATGTCTGGTTTTCCATCTGTCAGCGCCTTGTTTTGTAATGTTGTGCGCAGAAATGTCACAGTTACGTGGCATGCTACGAGATAAGACTATAATTTCTCAAAGTAAACAGGCACAAGTTGTGCAGGGTAACACCAGTACTGTTGACATTATACCTGCATGCAAACTACAGGCAGCCATGACTCAAACACACACACACATACACACAAACACAGACACAGAAAAACATACCATCACATTGGCACTGACCTGCGTGTGCGAACTGGTACCATGGAGATCTGCGGGCTGGTCTCAATAACATGGCTCTGTTTCTCCTTCTCACTACGTAACTGAAGAGGAATATAAACACACACACAAACAAAGAACGTTCGGCACGGCAGCGTCATCAATCACAACAGGTTTATCTGACCGGCGGCAGGACACGGCGGCGTGTGGCGTACGGCATTTTGTTTCTTCTGCAGCTCCTCCAGCGCGTCCACTAAGTTCTCATCAGCGACATCCAAAGGCGTTTGGCCCTAAAAGGAGATCCACCAGTGCTTAATCAGTGCCGAGCGGCGCGGGGACGCAGGCAAGACGAGATGGACTGAGGAGCGCGTGTTTACGCTTGTGTCCGTCTCCCGCTTACTTTTTTTTTCTACTCACCACGTTGTTGACGGCGCCCATGTCACACATGTTGTCGGCGAGAAGCGAGCACACCTCCTCCTGCCCCCAGTGAGACGCTGCGTGTAGCGGCGTCCACCCGTCGACGTCTCTGCTGTCCACGTCTATCCTGCACTGCAACAGCACCCTGGTGGGGTGGGGTGAGAGGGTGGAGGTGGGGGTGCAACGCATTAGCAGACCCATATTTGCTGAATATTACCATGCTGGTGCCCTCTGATGTGTTTGTGAGATCTGTCACGTCGCCGTTTCGACTCGCTTTACAGGCCTGTATGTCTCTAAATCATCGCCTGTCCACAGGGCGCTGCCTGACAAATGCACTCAGGACAAGTGACTGCTCTGAGTCATAGGCACCACAGACAGGCAAGGACGGCTAAATTAGCTTACATATCCCAAGGTTTGGAAAATATTAGAGATGTTCCAAGGCAGGGCATGGAAGCGTGAGTATGAGATTTGTGATTTAACAAATGAAGTGTTATGAGCCAGTATTTCAGTCCGATCCCATAATTGCCCTGAGGTCACAGTGTCCCGGATTGTCCAGATTGTTGTAGAATTCAATATCTTTCAACATCATTCAAGAGGGAGATAAATCACTTTTATGATGAAAGGCAGAGGGGTAAAAAAAAAAAAACGGAGTAAAATGAAACATGAAGAGCCAAATATAGCTCCTTTAACAAAAAGCCATTTTACTTGGTGAAATATCAAAGCAAGCCACAGGCCAAAACAAGCTGTTAGTGGCTGTTGTGTGTGTGTGTGTGTGTATGGACTGATGCTCACTTCAAGACTTCGATGTAACCCTTGGCGGCGGCGACGTGCAGAGCGGTCGCCTTGGTGTTTGGGTGAGGAGTGAGGGTGCCACTCCCAGCAAGTACCGCCGTGGCATCCTGAAGCATGATCCGCTCCTCCTCCTTGCGGGCCTTATCTATGTCTATGGCTGTGACACACACACACATACACGGTGGAGAAACGTCAACAGCATGCTCAATAAACTGTACTTTTCATCAAAGTAATCTGATCCCATCATATCATTGTTAAAACATCCAACACAGACCTCAATAGGCCAGAAAACTAAATATGATGGACTAGAAATGATGATGAAGTGGCGTGTGCAGCCCAATATGCTGGTGCCCTGGTTTCTTTGCCCACTAGCACCTTTTTTTTTAACTAAACGTAAACATCATTGGAGACGGAGTTTCAATTTGCAAGTATGATTTCAAAATGTTTCCACAAGTAGGCCAAACACAACATAATTCCCAATCGCACATAACCACATCAAAGATACAGTCGACGGCCGGGCTGTGTAAGGCTCAGTTCAAGAGATACATCAGATATTTGGAGATCTATTATTCATCTTCAACAGTGAGGCAACGGGATAAAAGACGTGCTTTAGCAAGATTTAGAAAGATTGTGGTTTATCACACGGACGGTGACCGTGTGCGGGCATACCTTGCTTTTTGATTTCGCCCTTCAGGAGCCGCTCCATGGCATCTTCCGTGGCTACATCCAGGGGGAGCTCTCCTTCGCTGTTCACTGCTCCAACTTGGGCCCCATGTTCGATCAAATATCTAACGCAGCAAAACACGCTCACGTCTAAATTGACCTGCCGCACTCAAGCTGCTCACATTGGTTAAAGTCGTCCTCACTCACTTAGTGATCTGGATGAAGCCACAGGAGGCGGCAGCGTGCAAGGGCGTCCAGCCCTCGTTGTCTCCCCTGTTGACATCACTCCCACTCTCCACCAGGAACTGCACCATCTCAGCATTTTCATCGATGCAGGCCTACACACACACACACACACACTTGTGAAAAAGCACGCTCCCAATATATCACCATAAATTACAACAATAACAGGTACATTTCATGTATCTAATGCGCCTCAAGGTAGTCACAGATGCAAAGAAAGTGCCACAAATCAGGGTTCAGTACAGTATAAATATCTAGGCAGTTACTGTGACGAGTTAACCTACACCGATCCGTTCACTTCCAATTTTGCAGCCATACATCACATTTATAGTCTCACCATGCTTTTGAAAATGTTGAAATTACCTTGAGCTTGGGGCTGACAACAATGAGTGCTGTGTCTACTCATCTTAATGTTTCTCTGTTAAGTGCTGCTAAAAGCCCTCAGCTTCCTGGCACTTTTTTTTCCCTCTGGGCTGTGTTGGACTGCATGGATCCCATGAGCACCGCATGTTGTGTTGTGACAGGAAGTGTGAATTAAAGGAAAAGCAAATCACCAAGTAGGTAGAAGCTATGTGCGAGTCAAACAGAGACAAACTACTACCTCGGGCAACTCTCAAGCAAATAAAATATTCTCTGCGCCTCCCTTACAAGAACAACAAAGAGGACAAACACAATTGACAAATGCGCCCGTGATGGTGTCAGGGGAGGGCAAGATCTCGACAAATGATTAAAAGTTGTGCTGTCCTCGCTCTCTTGTTTCTTCGTCAGGGGACGACAACACCTATGCTGAAAGCGAGATATTCCCGTCACAAGTTGCTCTTCAACCTTTTGCTGCTATTTACTGTCCGTGGCTGCACAAGTCCAGCAGGCCCAAGATAGGCCTCGTAAGAGGCTTTTCTTTTGCCTTAAATCAACTAATCACAAAGCCGCTTCACGCCCCTCACCCCCATAGTCTCGAACAAGACAATTAGCTGGCAGCATGAAGCAGAAAGGGGCTAGATTATACGTCCTCGGGAGAAGCTCTCACTGGGTTATTCTGGGGCCGTACTCGCAGCTGGGGGGGAGCCCTCATCACAAGTGGGTGCTCGCAGCTGAATGAATGGACAGAGGGCGCTCACTCGCGGCCTAACACACGGCGTTCCACCAAAATCCTTCGCCAGGTCATCAAGTGACTCATTGTGGAGATCGGCTACAACAACGACAGACTATACTGTTGGAGGGATTTTTTCCATGTCTTCACCCAAAATCCCCAAAGTCATTACCATGGGGATTTGGCAAAGCGATGGAGGGACACGGGAGAG